>DWEE01002323.1:0-11750 GCA_018245755.1 Parelbella macleannani
ACATCCATATTGTGTAAAAAACCCTTAATAACATTACAAGTAGTGCCATAAAACGTTGAATACTATATGCTTTCGTTTTAGGTTTAATTATGTGTCTGTGATTTTTATTGTACTACTAATGTAATAAATCAGCTATCGGCTACTTTAAGGTATCCTGGAAGGCTCCAGAAGGTTTTTCTTCAGAATCTACAATTCGACTTGACACAGTTAAACCTCCGCCGCATCGCCTCTCTCTCACTAGCGATTATTTAACAGGTAAAATACTTAAATTACCTCTGAATATGCACCCACCTTTACTGTAAGTACTCTTTCTACGGCCTTACCTGTTATTCTTTAGAAGAATCTGGAAACCTTCAAGTCTTTTGCCATTATTGTTCGATATATCTGTAACTGTTACCGCCATTTAATTAGTTTGCTACTTTACCCTTAATAATGTGCTTGTAGTGTCGTCAACGCCGGAGGTAAAGTCGAGCAACTTAAGCCCAATAGCGACTCAACTGCCTGCGCTTACTAGACCGGCGCGGAATGAGACACCTGCGTTATCTGTCCGCCCCAACAATCAACCGTTACCGCTGATCAAACAAATCAATGAGGAGGTTAGATTTTTAATTATAATGAGATCATCGTAATATTTCCAATGTGACGTGAATCAAGTACAAAATCATCTTTAATGTTACAAGGGGAGTCATAAACATATGAAACAACAAATTGAAGATCGATAAATGCTATATGGTATCAAGATTGGTAAAGACTATGAAGTCAAAATAACCGAAGTTTAAAAGTTGAAATTTAAATTGAATTTCTTGAACAAATTTAAGTTTTTCATTTCTTCAGTAAATTTACTTGGAAATGTTTTCATAAACTTTTTGTTTTCCAGGTAACAATAAACAATAATGTCTGTATATTTTCATCGAGATTCGACAGAAGGCATTTCAAAGTCAAAGACTTGTTTCGGTTTATGGAGCCGACGGGATGCTTGAAAGAAAAGGAAGACTACTCCCTGTATATATTTGCTCCGGATAACAAGTAAGATACCAAAACGCAGTGAAACTATATAAAAATAATAATTAAAAGAAGAATTATCTTATCATTTTCTACAAGAATATAAAGAAGTAGTTTATTTGTATAGAAGATTTTACATTATCACCTGCTGTTCGGACATCCATTTAATTAAATTTATCTTGTTTTATACATATAAAGTAGTAGTAAGTACATGATAAATTTAGTTTTATTTACAACGATCTGAACTTTTACGATTTTTCTCACGTCAATCATACAAAATCGTGACGTAAAAAGCATAATCGAAATGTACATATTGATTTAGAAAATCGTCGAATATAAATTACACTGCGTCTATCTTTGAGTTTCGTACTTTGATGACTGTTACCACTGACGAAATATATCATATCGTTACTTAAATTCACATTTTATTCAGGATTAGAAGACTGTGTACTTGGATAGTGACAAGGGGTTGGTTCGACAATATAGTCTTACTGTTCATCGCTCTCAATTGCATCACGTTAGCCATGGAGCGCCCCAATATTCCGCCCGACTCCAAGGAGAGAGCTTTTCTGTCTTGTGCTAACTACGTCTTCACTGGGGTCTTTGCAGTGGAAATGTTTATAAAGGTAACTTCACGTATTATGATAATAACTATTATATACACTACAATCTTTATAAACTAAAAATATTAATGGTAATGACAATATGGTAACATCAATTGATATAATCATTAACTCTGTCGTGTAACTATGTATCAGTAACTTTATATTTAACTGTAACATTTTCACTGAAATTGTATCATTAAAGAGCGTTTGGTTTTATGAAGCTGGAACACAAATATGTATTTACGAAAGTAAAAAGTATGAAGCTCTTGAATAGACTGAAGCTTGAAAAATCTAGCCCATCGGTCAAGCGCTAATAGAACATGCACACTACTGACCTACACACTTTGACTTCAGATGTATCAAAAGAAAATTGTTACTCATTTTTTCTGCTGATTAATTTAAATTGCAGCAACATTTTCTCCAGCGTTCATTATGAGATATAGGTACTTTGTAATGGAAATTGCAATGTTATTTTTGAATTACCGCTACACATCAGTTATAATAACTATTTACCCTTCAATTGTTTTACTCGACTTTATCGACTGTGTGCCATTTTCACTCTTCTACTTATTAAGCTATGGACGTAGGGAGGTACTAGGTAAATTGAGAGGTATATTGCTAACTCTTACCTAAGCGTTTAACCATTGAGCAGTTAGAGAATTAAAATAAAACAGTGTATTTTTTATCTTAATAACATTAAAATATATTTAAATATACATATAATTACGAAATAAAAAATATTTCTGTAATCTTGAAACAATATTTAAAAAGACACATCTCCAACAGGTAGTGGCGTCTGGAATGTTTTATGGTGCCGAGGCGTATTTCACGTCGGGCTGGAACATAATGGACGGTTCCCTCGTCATTATATCTATTATTGACTTGTTAATGTCTTTGGTGTCGGAGTCCAGTCCTCGCATCTTCGGAATTCTCAGGGTAGGTCCCTTTTCGAGTCACGAAATGTTTTATTGTTTGTACAATTTACCATGTCTCTAAGTATACATTCATACTATATATAAATTTATCTGGTAAAAACAATGTCGCGTTCCACAGTTGTACAAAGTTGCTGTCCGCCCTGCTTATGTATGTAATTATTTGAGAGTTTCATCCTTTCTCCAACACAGGTATTCAGACTGCTTAGGTCTTTGCGACCATTAAGGGTAATCAACCGAGCGCCGGGACTGAAGCTGGTTGTCCAAACGCTACTGTCCTCGCTAAGACCGATCGGAAACATCGTGCTCATATGTTGTACATTTTTCATCATATTCGGCATATTAGGAGTTCAGGTGAATAAAAGTTTTTTTTAATGTATAAGTGGCTCTTTTTGCGAGACTTAGAATGTGGGTATAACTAACTTCGATTAAGATTTTTGTCTTTTCATTTGGTTAATTTGTATGTAGTCAATATTCCATTTGCATTATTCCACGGAGGGTACAATTATAAACTAAAATAGTAGTAATAAATAGTTATAAAATTGTTTTTTCAAGTAATCCCTTTGTAACTGATTAGTAATAAAGTTTGATTACTAGTTTTCAATAATTAATAATGTAATTAATTACTGAATTTAATTAGAGTTAAAAACTTTTTGTTTGTAGCTGTTTAAAGGAGCTTTCTTCTATTGTGAAGGTGCTAATATCAAAAGTGTTAAAAACAAGACCGA
The DNA here is from genome assembly GCA_018245755.1 of Parelbella macleannani. Lineage (NCBI taxonomy): Eukaryota > Metazoa > Arthropoda > Insecta > Lepidoptera > Hesperiidae > Parelbella > Parelbella macleannani. Next base: position 3,268 of record DWEE01002323.1, read on the forward strand.
TTGCCTGGCAATCGATGGTAATGTGTGGGTAAACAGGAAGTACAATTTTGATGATCTCGGCAAAGCTTTGATGTCCCTGTTTGTCCTGAGTTCTAGGGACGGTTGGGTCAATATTATGTACACGGGTCTCGATGCGGTGGGCGTTGATCAACAGGTAACATTTTATTTCATTAAATATACCATTCGATGATTTTTAAGAACCTCATTCATTTTTGTAATATTATATGTATCAAGTAAAATTTATTTTTATAAATGTCTCATTAGGTGCTCTAGATCAAAAATAGATCCATTTTGAAGGCCGAAATTATTTTGTTACAAGCTGCGTTTTAAAAAAAACAATACAAACACGATTTTTGTAGAAAAAGTTCAATATAGTCTATAGCAAATAGGTCAACATTTTCTCTCTTATTAAAATCGAATTTTTTATACAATCCTCTTATAAAAATTCTTTATCTTCCATATTTTTCAATCGGGTGTTTTCTCCTCAGCCAATAATTAATTATTCTGAATGGCGTCTTCTCTACTTCATCGCGTTTATACTTCTTGTGGGGTTCTTCGTGTTGAACATGTTCGTGGGAGTGGTAGTAGAGAACTTCCATAGATGCCGCGAAGAGCAAGAGAAAGAAGAGAGAGTGAGGCGTGCTGCCAAAAGAGCGTTACAGATGGAGAAAAAAAGACGAAGTTAGTAGTATTAGTGTTTTAATTTCATTCCTATTATTTCAAGTATGACATTGTATTTGTATACTACAAAATTAAGCATTAGATTTTAGCTGCAATTTCGTTCACACAAGAAAGTTTATTGTCATATGTTACTTTCTTGCATTCCTTATAATCCATTATTGGGTTGGTTTCAAAAGTTACTCTAAACGACTCTTATCAACCTTTAAAATCCTACTTCAATATTAAATTTAAACAATATGCGCCAATGGAAACAAGTAACTTGCCCATTTATTACATTGTTATAGATTTCTTTTATCAATTTAATAAATTGAAATATGTCATTATGACGTTAATTACCCTCCATTACCTTTGATCTTTAATTAATCTATTTCTTTATTATAAATTATATTTTTCTTTTTAACCTCCATTAAATTTGATCTCAATTTAATCAATTTCTGTTTCAGAAATGCATCAAAGACCCTACTATTCTGACTACTCTCAATATCGCCTGTTTGTACATAACGTAGTAACTTCTAAGTATTTTGACCTAGCTATAGCTGGAGTTATAGGTCTCAACGTAGTAACTATGGCCATAGAGTATTATAGAATGCCACCAGCGCTGCAATATGCATTAAAGATTTTTAACTATTTTTTCACTGCCGTTTTCATTCTTGAAGCTGCAATGAAACTAGTAGCGTTAGGATTTAAAATATATTTAAAAGACAAATGGAATCAGTTGGACGTGATAATTGTCATTTTATCGATAGTGGGAATAGTTTTAGAGGAACTAGAAACAAATATTATTCCAATAAACCCGACGATAATGAGGGTGATGCGCGTGTTGAGAATAGCCAGAGTATTGAAACTGCTGAAAATGGCGAAAGGAATAAGAGCGTTACTGGACACAGTTATGCAAGCGCTGCCGCAAGTGGGAAATCTAGGGTTATTATTTTTTCTATTATTCTTCATATTTGCGGCATTAGGAGTAGAACTTTTCGGACGACTGGAATGTTCCGATGAAATTCCCTGCCAAGGTAAAAAAAGAATTTAAATAGAATTTTTTTTAATTATTTTACTTTCAAATACTTAGCTGAAATTAATTGTTATATCTTAACAGGTCTTGGTGAACATGCCCACTTCGCTAACTTTGGTATGGCATTTTTAACACTGTTTCGAGTGGCTACAGGAGATAACTGGAATGGTATAATGAAAGACACGCTGAGAGAAGACTGCGACAGTTCTGTGGACTGTGTGCGCAATTGCTGCGTTTCCACCATCATTGCGCCCATATTCTTTGTAGTATTCGTATTGATGGCACAGTTCGTATTGGTTAACGTCGTAGTTGCTGTAAGTATTCTGGAATTTAAATTTTAGTTTAACTTTGTATTCAAAATAAACATTAATTGTTAATTTGTTCTATAGGTTCTCATGAAACATCTAGAGGAATCTCACAAGCAAATGGAAGACGAAATCGACATGGACGTCGAACTCGAACGTGAATTGGAAAGAGAGGCAGATGACGAGGAAGATCGGGCGTTGTGTCGTGCGTTGGAAGAATGCGTTTCGCCACCACGACCCTTGAACAAGGTACCTTCACTACCAGCAAACTTCACTTACAGTGAACCGAAGCACCAGCCCGCACCCTCCCCTGTCCGCCGCCGTCGCACGATGCACTCGCACCATGCTTTGTTACCGGCTGCATTACCTCCAAGAAGAGCCTCTTTGTCCCCTCATGCGTTTGGACGACGTCGACAGGACTCATCTTCGGAACCACCTGCTGCACTCTATGAAGAAGATGCCCGCTTCATTGACGCGGACGACATCGAAGAGCTGGAACCCGGAAGTCCACCGCGCCGAGATTCCTTTACCCAGAACAGAAGACAGCGGGTCGACAAAAGAAACTCTTTACGAGGCGAAGAAGCAAGACTACTTCGACCCGCTCCAGCCCTTCTTGCCGTTCCGCCCACACGACAAAGCTTACGCCTAAGTGCATCGAAAAGAAGATCATCAACTGAATCGGCAACGCCAAGTGATGCGAGTCATACTTCGCTTCGTTCGCAAGCGCCTCCCGAAATGTTAGATCAGGTCATAAGTGAGGAAGAAAAGATAAGAATAGTGATAGCGGAGAGGCGAAAAATGGACTCGACGAGACCCGAACCCGATGATGTGGAGATGTCAGAACGAGGTTCCTAGTCCAGGCAGGGCCGGCCGCAACAACACCACGAAGTTTACATTTAAGTGAAAACAAGTGGCACCTCGAATTACCCCTTATCGCATTCCTCGTGATTTCCATACTTATCTGTCGATCTCGTGTGCTCAGAACATTGGAAGTTTGAACACGGTTGCAAAAACAGTGGCGCAGTGTGTATCGTATTGTTTGTGATTTATGTTAGTGTTCTAATGCTGAAACTTGGACCAGAGTCAGGGAGTGCACGTAATGTTCGCTACGATGATCTATTATATCCTTCCCTCTCCAACCTTATTTCCACTTGCGGCCGGTTCAGTAACTTCACGAAGAGACTTTAATAAATTTAAGCTGTGTATAGATATAGTTAGATAGCTGTTAGAACTAGTCAATTTGTGGCGGTGGAATGTTTTCTACGAGTGCTAAAATCACTTCATAATTCTATTAAGTATTTGATTAGTATGGTGCTTGCTGTTAAATTTATTCGTTATTTATATTTAGATCAGTGTAAGAGATTCCGAAGAACCTCAACGAACAAGATGATTTGTGATGTGTGATATATTTATCTTTGTTTGATGTTTGTAGCATACATGATTACTTAGTGTCAATTTGAATATTAGATTTTGTTGTTTACATTTTAAGTACGGGTTTCGAATCATTGAATTTTAGTGTTAGATCGCCAACGATTTCTAAATGCCTATATAAATTATGTTTCTGGTGTACATATTTAGTTAGTTTGGTTCAAACAACTTTTAGTAAATGACTGTTTAGACTCGTAGTTAACTGTTACTAGTTAGATCTATGTCAATCTATTAGATATCGAAACAGAACCAATCGTTCGCGAATTGAGTATTCTATAAAGACGAAATAATATTTTCTGAATATAAATGAATCCTATTTTCATACAGAATCATGTACGTAAATTAGACATTTAACTGGCAATACGCACATACTTTAGCGTAGTACATAGTTTTCGTCTAAATTACAATATTTCAACAAATTCCATTGGACATTAAATAGCGTTCAGAAAATAGTATAATTAATAAAAATAATTATATTCCTCCTCTCTATAGAGATCTTTTATTACACGTGCCAAATTTAGAGTTATTATAAATTATTTTGAAAAAGATTATACCTCCTTGTATTATAATTAGAACATACCTAATATAACGTATTCGCAACTATCGCAAGATTTAAACATTTATTAATAAGATAAAATTGAAATTTGTGAATATTTTATTTCCGATCTCTACAAAATTTATTTTGTATTATAACTATGTGATTCTTGTTATAATAAAGAATCGTATTAGTTAGGGAAGTCAGCAATAAATTTTATACTTCGACTGTGCCTTTCCTATTTCTAATGTATTAGCTCGAGAATATTGTCGATAGACTTTGAACTTGATGTGTATGTATACTGTAGGAGTTGAATGGTAGATGCGTTATAAATGTTCTCTCTCTTATATCTTCAGTTTTAATATTAATTTCGTCTTTTATTTGTCTGGAATGACATCAATCCTATTTTTTGACATTTCAATCTGTTCCTGCTTCTGCCTCATTTCGACCTTTAATTTAATTTTCTATCTGTTTTTCCATAACATTTAAAGGCGCGTAACCAATATCGCCGATAATATTACAACGCTTAAAATTCGTTTCAGTTCTTTCTATTAATATCAATATTATGATGCGTTATACAAAACATATTAAAGTTAATATAGCACCCAAAAGTATCCGATCTTGTTTATTACGATACAAATGTTAAAGTTGCCATTGCAAAAATATTGTCAACTTCCACGAAATTCCACCATCGCATGTATTACTTGCATTTTAAAACGTGATACTTCATACAGCTGCTTTTACAGTTCATAAAATGTCTATCCATACATATGTACTTTTAAGATCGTATTTTTTCATTTTCACTTCATTATTCCCAAATTAGTAAAAATAATAATAATCGAAAAATAAAAATAGTCGACCCATTTGTCATTGCACCAAAATTAGTAACATATTTTAAATAATTAATGTAGGATGAGAACACAATCATTACTTTGTTTTAGTTCCATAATTTCATTTCAAAAAGTTTCTATTGGACTCAGTTTTTAATTTCATTTTCATTTTTCTTTATATATCGCTTTCATTACACGATGTCTTCCATCATACTCTTTTTACCCAGACAGTTTTGATGTTATCTATTTTAATTAGAATTTAAATACTGTTATAAGTTTTCTGTACTTTTCTATGTTGATTTAAAAATCTTTGTGTAAAATGACTTGAATAGATGGAATTTGATAATTATATAAGAACAGTATTTTCGTGATAAAGCAAATTTCGTGATAATGAATAATTGTTTTTCAGTACTGACTGTATAATAATTTTAAGAGGTATGAACAATGTTCATTAGTTGAGTACACCTGTTAAATTTAGCTGGTGATCTGTCAAGTTACAAAAGTTACGAAAATGTTAGGTTGAAATATAAATTTAAAATCAGATCTGTCTTTCATTTTGCCTACCTCACTTACGTACTATAACTTCGACAAATGTACAGATCCAAGTAATGTGAACTAAGAAGTCGATGTCAAAGATAATGAACAATATTATACTCCCGAAGGTATTAATTCGTATAATAGCAGCCGAAATACGTTCTTTGTTAAGCAATAGAATTAGTTACCCTGTAAGGGACCGACGAAATAGAGTCGAGCATCAATCTTTGCTGCTCCGTTGTTAGCGGACGCTTACAATCTCATTTGCATAATTCTTTGAAACGAGTTTTAACAGGCCCCTTATTCTGTTAAACAACCTGATTCCAATTCCCGCAAAGTGAATACCTTCTCGTTATTTCTAGAAAAATATTTAAAATGTCAAAATAATTTGTCTGAAATTGAATACGACGAAGGAAGTAACATTAAATACGCAGAATATGAACAATACAATTTATGGTTGTTTTTTTTTACTTTTAGTAGGTTAGTTACATTTACTTTAAGGAGTTTTTCTTATTGCTACGTACTAAAATTGCCTTACTATAAACATATCGCGCCTACAAAACTCAAATAATTCGAATTAGACTACCAACATGTTAAAATAATGTTAACAATAACACATTTTAAACAATAGATAATAAAAATATGAATGTACCTCTAATAGAATGAATATAGTTTACTTTATAAGTGTATCTACTAAATAATATGTAATTAATTTAACTGATGAAAAAATAAATATACCTAATGAAGAATGTCATATCTTTAAACAATTCACATATGATCGTCTGATTTCATATTAGGGAAGCCTAGTATCCAAGTAGTTGATAAAATTATAAGTCGGTAGGTTGATTCAGTCGGTCCCCTATGTAAGTAAAAAATAACAATACATTAAGCATGAAAAGTAGGTAAATGAGTAAGTAAAGGTATTGTTATCCTGAAAAATAAGTAAACGGCAATTCCACGATTACGTCTCCGCAGTAAACATGACAATAAAAATCATAAAACGAAATATCATAAGCGTAGAATAGAAATCTAATAGAAATGGCACTACATTCCCTCTGAGACTTATATTCTTATGCGATATGCCTACCAATGAATTGAATATGGGGACATGCTTATCCAAGCAAAGATCCCGTACTGTCAAAAGAGGAAAACAAATGGACAGAAATAGATAAAAAGCAGTACGTACTAAAATGATGTTGCGTGTATAAATTTGCAATAGGTACGAATAGTAGGAAAATACAGTGTGAGGCTTATGGCAACGTAACATAACGATCGATTTCGCATCAGACTCACTTGAAAGAAACATTGAGTTACTTTCGCATTTTATTTACAAATTTATATTTTATTGACAAATTTATATTTCTATCCTGTAAAGATCCCAAAAAGAAAGCTTTGCTATTGTTCATACTAAGTATATTCTATTTCTTCTTTTTTTGACGTGTCTACGCTACAGTTCGCTCTGGATTCTTTATGTAAGTATCACTGTTTTAAACCCTCCTCCACTCTTCCCGGAAATAACGTTGATAACTGTAATTTGTTCAGTCATATTCGTCAGTCGCGCCTTTTTGGAGCCGGCGGACTGACCCAAATACAAATCGTATTTTGTTTGTATCCCTAATGAAGAATGCAAATGTTCTCGCTGCTCTGCCATTATTCCACGACCACTTTGGCCCAATCGGAAATTCTGGATACATTCGTGTTTCAGTTACCTACGTTGTTTTTTAAACAAACACGAATCTACACAATACGCATGGATACAAAAAAGGATTTTTCGCTATTTTATTTTTGTTTTAATTTTAATGGAGGACAAAAACAGCACCTACATAATTTATGAGGAAAAACGTGAAGCCAGGTGCCAAATTAATCGTATTTATAATATCTTCCGTTATTTACATCATACAATGTAAAGAAGGCTTTACCGAGTTCTGAATTCTTGTTGTTTTTTCTCAAGAAATAAGAAACACTGATAATATTCTTCGTCTGCACAGTTCTTTGTTTAATTCCGCCTTAAAACAAATAAGCTTCCCGCTAGTTGTTTTTGTTAAATGGAACTGTTTGTTTGCTATTCATTAAGAGATGAGACTGGCCTATAACGGAGGTCGTGTTGCGTTGTCGGAATGTAAGGAACAGTGGGGAATAATGGAATCGTTCTGGATCCCCCCCTCTGTCTTACAGTGAATTAGTTTGTTGCAATACATTTTTAATCACAATACTAATTAACTATATAAATATTGTATCACCTTATTTTCAGTGGTCCATATAAATATATAGACGTTAATTCATCTGTTATAATATCTTGGTGCTTACATACCGTCATCTGATCCTAAACGAGATACAACCTGTAACTTAGGAATCATACATTAGACACTACAACTAACTACGCGTACAAATTTCCAAAAACATTTTTATATTAAACTAGATATCTATACATATCATATAAATATTTGTTTCAAGTGGAACTTGAAGCCATATTTCATAAAACACTGGTCAGTGACTCTAACCACGTTACCTACTGGATATTTAAGGTAACATTGCGTTATAACAGTGAAATTTCTGACGATATTATGGATGTATAAGTGCATAAACATTAATATTCGTATATACAAGAAATAACGCTTAGATTCCACGGGAATAATACCATCCATGTAGTTAATGTATTACTAATCCAGATCAATAATCTGGAATGAATCGCGATCCACTGTGAGCACTTTGTACGCTGTTTTTAGCCTTATATTTAGCGGATCATTCTCAAAAATGTAGTGTTGTTCTAGAAACAGAATATGATAAAATATATTTTTCTAGATACAAAAATGAAAGTCAGCATAATATATTAATTTAACTGTACTTAATAAATTTTGATAAGCCATGTCGCAGCACTTAGTACAAGTGACTGTCTGTATATTGCGAATGTTGAGAGATCACGTCACTTGGTATACAGTTTGGTCCTCATCGCGAGATAACATTAACGACATCTCCTATTATAATAGTTCTGTAAACTTTCATTTGTAAGATAAGAAAATGTGACAGTTAATAATATTGTTTTATTTTAAATTTTGCAAAGTAAAGTAAGTTACCGGGAGCGCTGGGTTCAAATCCATGGCGCGCACCTCTTTATAAATGTGCGTTTTAAGTTTAAATATCACTTGCTAACGGTGAAG
>DWEE01002324.1:0-11748 GCA_018245755.1 Parelbella macleannani
TTTCTAAAAATAATGTTAACGGCTTGGTCGCCTCGGCTTCACTAGATAGAGTACATATTAGAATTATAGACGCCTGCAATCTGTAGCGCTATTCTTGATATATAACCATGATCGACTTGATAGTAGGTACACTTTGTACTGAAACTTCAAACTATCAACCATTGTGCTGGCCTTTGAAGCGGTCAGAGATAGTTTATGGGCGTCATAAATAAAGTCCACTTCATGTCCGTCGCCCGGGACAGCCCGAACAGATTGTTAGATTGTTCGCGTGAATTTATTGTGATTCGCATTCATTGACGGCTGCCATTTTTCTTTCGTTGTTGATCGAGTGCATACATCCACTTGTCAAGTTTGTGAAAGTCTTTACAATTTGCCGTAAAACAGTATCATAGATTTACGTAGATTTTTTGCAAGCTGCCACAAGAATACATTATACAGGGAATTGTTTTTTCAGAAGAAACATATTTACAAATAAGTACCGTCAACTTTACAAGCATTTATATTTACTGAACTGACTATTTAATGTGTTATTTACGCTTTTTACGCACTTTGACATTTTAAATTATAACATACTTCAATACCAGTGCCACTGGTTTTCTTACAAGCGCTAGCTAAAAGGCGTATAGTATTCCGAGACACGCGGTATCGCCAGATGCATTAAATCGCTCGTGTATCGTATATCGCTGCGCCGCTGTATCGTTATTCGTTATATCGCTCTACATCGATCGTATCGCCGATCGGGGCTAGCTCGATCGTGGCTACCCTTTAAAGGTAACACGAGTCGGGTATCGAACCCGCAGTAAAAGGTCTGTCTGCTTTGACGGTAATTAATATTGATATTGTATACGTGAAACAGGTTTCAATAGATCGTATGTCCGAGAGCGAGGTATTTTGTATTGTGTTTCTCGCAGTTTGTCGTTGGTTAATTACGTGAGATGTGTGGTAAGGGCACGTATTATAACTTGACATAGTTCTTCTACATTCATCATTCCCTTCATAAACGCAAGCTGGTTTCAGCGCCCTGTGTCTCTCCCATCGGCCTGTATCTGGTCTATTATTTCAGCTTAAAAAAATATTCTTTAATAAATATTATATTTAACTCTTATGTCGTACGTCAGCTTATGCTATGAGATCGACAATATCCTGCTGTACAAAGTGTAGGCAGACCTAAATAGGTTATTAAACTGTATCCACGTAAATATCAGACTTAACCCCTCTCCCCTTTGCTCTACTTCACTTCTTTAGAACTAAAGTTATTTTCAAAAGTAGTCAAAAAGGAAGGATTCCGAAACTTATAAATAGTTAGATTTCCTCCCGGTTAGGTCTGTGTGTTTATCATATCCAGAGATATCAGCACAGTTATACATTCCTGGTTGTCCGATGTAAAGCCTTCGCAATGGAACATTGACAAATGGTTTTAGAGGGCTTAATCTTTATTACACGCCTCTGCACATTCTCAAACACATTACAGCAATGTTGAATTGTGTTTACATACAAATATCTTGTGATAATTCCACGGCCATCCATCTTCCATGGCCATCGAATCCCAAAGTAGGCAGTGCCCGTGTTATGGCAACTAGACGGTTGAAGATACATATATATGTACATATCTACCTTTTTTGTACGCAGCCGTAGAACGAATTACAGCACAATAGGCTATATACGTACATATATACATACTCATATGTACAGTTCAATGCCTACAGTAATAATATTATAAATAAAGCAACCCTCTTATAAACTTAGAGGGTAACTAGTTTATAGTTTCATGCTATTAGCAGCCGGAAACCGTTGAAATACCTGATCTAGTGTCGGCTGGCAGGTGGCGGTGGGGGGAGAGGTGAAGACCTTCCTGATGTCGTGTTACTAATCGTTGTTAATGCAGAGGGGTGATTTTTCTGTGTTACGTATTATTCGCTAGTAACATCACGCCTGTAATCCCCGAAGGAATAGGCAGAAGAGTGTAGTACACTTCGACGTTTCACCAGTTACGTTTAAGTCCCATGGAATAGGTGGTGAGCCTATTGCCATACACCGGACACAATTTCAGTCTCCGAGTCACTACAAGAAATTCTAAATTACAAAAGTCCAATAGTATCCAACCCGGAATTTGAACCCAGGACCTCTCGATCCGCAGTCGCGCTTGCAACCAACCACTCGACCAAAGAGGCAGTAAATTTATGAATTTAATTTATATACGTATAACGGGTGAAATGTGATTGGGTTTTTGTAACTTGAAATTCCCAGTAGATAGTCCTCAGCTCGGAATCTGGATTAGTGACCGGTGGATAGTAACAGGCACACTTATTCCACAGGTGAAGCGTGGGGAAAAAGGGTGTATTAGATACCTCTGTTTACCCCTTTGAGGAAATACAGGCCTGATGTTACGTTATGTTTATGTCAAGTCTCTGAAATCGACATGCAAGTTTGAAGAGAGCGTGATGGATGTGGTAGAAGTACATCGCACGTACACTGACCTTAATAATTATAAATGGAATTCCAAATAATAACGCGTAATTGAATTACAGACATTACTGGTTCCATTCATTCATTAATGGTTCATAATGATGATGGTATTGATGAACAAATAACTATGAATTTCTTACTAGCCAACTTAACCAACTAAAACACACTGAACCAAGTACATATTGAACCATCCCTTTATAAGTGTCTTAAGTAGATACTTAAGTTTTGCGTCTGAGCTGAATATAAAGTCGACTGGACGGGGATTACATTCTTGCCATTGCCAAGAAACAATGAGATATTTTCAAATAGTTTCCATTGAGTCCAAAAAAAAAAACTATGAGTAGATACGGTATCAATAAGCCCTTTTTTCATTATGTCCATTACTTTCTGTTGCGTTTCTGGATTTATGTAATAACTTCGTCACTACATATTCCTACTGCCATCGTTATCTAATCGGAAACAGAATCAATATTGTACATAAGGTTAGATATATTCACTGCTTCGTTGTTCGAGTGGTTGAAATCGCTACGACTGGTACTGAATTGACTGGGTTTTTCTAAATTCCCATTGGTAACAAGGAGTATGTAGTTGTGTCTGGTGGTAGGCTCACAAACTATTCCCGGGTGAGACGTATGTATTCGAGTGATGAATCGTGGGAGTGTACTACACTCCTCGCTCTATCGAGTTGCAAGCAGGTTGTTGTGTGTATACGTATTGGCACTGCAGAGTTAAGGTGTTATGAAACGTAACATCACGCCTGTAATCCCCGGAGGGGTAGGCAGAGAGGTGTACTACACCCCCACGTTTCACCAATTGCGTTTAAGCCCCATGGAATAGATGGTGAGCCTATTGCCATAAGGTGCTATGAAATGTTACCAATAGACATTTCCTCTTCCACTCCTAATCATCCTAACTTTCTGACCTCTTCTTCTCTGCCCCTAACCGTTGTTCACTCGCTGAATCATTCATCAGTCGAGCACGTATGGTTGGCCAACAATTAAATTGCGCTCTTAACTCATTAACTCTTCACTCAATGTCGTTCAGACAGCTCCCTTACTTAAGACGCCGATAAAAACTTGGTACTTACAAGCCGTTACTAGTTTCCATCGCGGGTCGTTATCGCCTATAGGCCGCTGATACTTGCCGTTTCTGAGAAAATAATTCCTTGACTGAACTGCTAATGGTAGTTTCACCTGCACTTTAAAGTTTGCTTGGTATTTGCGCACTTTTTGGAAAATGTGTCCACTCGTGTAACCGTAATGACGTCGAAGAAACGGGTCAGAGCTTAAAATGAGAGGTATGTGTGCCAGAACGAGGTACCAATACCTCTCTTCTTTAAGCGATGACCTTACTCCTTAAAGAGGCACCCAGTGTCCTCTGATTGCTCTGTTAAGGACCTGGGGTAATCAAATAATAATAATATAATAACACGGCAGTATTTTTCGGAAGGAGTAGGGAGAGGAGGGAAGGACCGCCACTTTTTACTAGTTATGTCAAACGTACCCTTTAATAGTAGAGACGAGCTTACAGATGTTAAAGTATTCACCCGTAACCAATAATACCACAAAGTGACAGCTGCGAGTTTGAAATGTGCGGTAGGCACGTAAAATAACACGCGAGAGTCGATAATATTAGTGTGTGTCAAGGCACCTGTGGGCTTAGAATGTTTTAGTAAAAATCCTTGCTGTGTCCTGCTGGGCACTATGTATGTTACGCCAAGATATCGTCTGTATCACGCAACGTGTGTATTATTTGCTTCCCACTTTCGCCGGCACGTTTATTATGATACTATTTCCTTGCCACGATCAGATTCGCTTGATTTAATCATTGCGCAATTCATATATTTACTTTCAGTCTGTTCGTAACATTCCATTCAGAAATGTGTTCATTACAATATCGTTAAATAGTCATTTTTATCTTATTCTCCGTACAAAAACTAATCTTCGTTGAGGTCTAAAATTTAAACGGTAGGTGTTTAAATTTCAAGATGAGTCAACTTTTGCCTTGTCCTAATAGTTTGATGTATTCTATAATACCAGAGCACTTCTAAAGCCTTTGCGCAATCGAAAATACAAAACCCGTGGTCCAATTTACAAAAGATGTTTTGTTATTAATAACAATGATAATATACCACTCTTTACAAGTCACACACGAACATAAAATAATGCAGATGACAAAAGGCATCAATAACGAACTTACCCGTGGGCAGGTATATTGCAAAATTATTGTACTGTAATGCAAAATTAATGTACAATGTAACGTATAAAGAAAAACTAAAATCTAAAAGATTTTAAAGGGTCTATAGAAATATTCGCTGAGAGAGTGAACACAGTACCTAAATTTTTATTGCTGTGAAGATAATTAATTATACACTGTTATCTACCTGTTGTCGAGGTTTGTCGCTCAGTCAAGTCGATGAGATAGGAGATCTATCGATTGTAATATCGATTACTTTTATCAGTAAGTGGTATGAACTGAACATGGGTTTTGATAGTTGCAGTCGATTTTATCATAGCTTTTTAGACATGCACTTTTTATTTTTTAATGACATAATAATATGGTAGACCACTATAATTTAGTACATGAATGTCTATGGTTAGTTAAAATGTACGTTTTTCAATATTTGTGGTTATTCATAAAGAAATATCTATAGACTGATGACATGGATACTATTTGAAATTGTTTCTAAATTAGAAACAAAATCAATCGGAAAGTAGAGTATCGATTGAAAAGCAATGTCATGAAAATCCATTTTTATCGATAGAAAGTCGATAATAAAACTGATGTTTATCGATAAAAAATCGACATTGGTGTATAGAAAGTCGATGTTAACCGATTGAAAATCGATGTTTGTTGATAGAAACTCGGCGCACCGGCTTTTTCACCGTGTTACGCTTACATAGTCGCAACCAGAAGTCGATGTTTAAATAAAAAGCAGTGAGTCAGTATTGTACGGTGCGCGCGTACACGGCTGCGAACCCGCTTCGGAGTTGACATCGCATATTGTCACATGCACAGGACTGCACGCCAGGACCGGATCAGAGTAAGAAAAAATCTCTCTCATTCCAAACACAAGACAGATACTCACGTCTCATGTTAGTTGATTGTATCTACACCAACCGCTATCCAAATACAGTCACCAGTATTGGTAACTTTAATAGGATATAATATGTTCTTAGAAACTATAGTTTTACTCCAATCGCTTTGGTAACTTTGCGGGTTATATTGGATCCTTTCATCTGCTTGCCACATCTTCCAACGCTGTCATGCGTAACTTAATAGAAGCTGCATTTTGGTTCATATTTTTCGTTGACAAATTCGATTTGAAATTTGAATATGTATATTGTATATATTTATTTACTGTAAAGTATCTTCTCACAAACTGAACTATTGTCTGCAACTGTTGAAGTCTCGCAGGTTTTGTCATAATTCCCAAATCCGACTCTGCCTCTCTCAATATTGTTGCACATGTGACATGGCTGACGAATCGCCAGGTCGCCGACCCGCGTTTCGGCCGAGCAGCCGGCGAAATAGCCGGCGTATTTATGGTGATTTAGTGTGTTCATTTATGACGTATTGTCATTAGGTCCAATCTTACACTAACTTCCATGCTCCACTGCGTGACGTCCAGGCTGGCTCCCTGCTTAGTATGTATACAATTTTTTTAAGTTTCATTGGACGATGTCTAACATGTTTTGACAATAAATATATGTAACTACAACTCAGTTATCTCAACACAAGCGTTTTTTATCTAAAATTGTGCATGGAAACAAAATTGTTATCTCCTCCATAAAATAAATTTACATAGGAATTAGCATCAATAAATTATCCATCGAAAACAAAAGTTAATCATTCAGCTCTTGGACGGATTTATTTGATACATACTAGCGCAACCGGCGGCTGCACTCGCGAGAAATGCGCTTTTTGTTGCCATCTGCAGCAAGCAAGATTAATGTCCGGCAGGCTCGCAAAAAAGGCAAAGACTGATGTTACATCGTGCTAAACTTGATGAAGAGGCTATACAGACACTCGTTCACAACGTGAAGCGTGATTTCTGATAAATCGTTTCTGTATGTGTCCTTAAAGAGTTACTTTAGTACGTACAATCTGGGAATAACATATTATTTCACCTTACGACAACGACGCGTCCCAGAAAGGCTGTATGATTACCACAACTATTTAAAAATATAGATATACATATACGTGTGTTACGTTGTTCCTTGTTACAGATAAAGTTCCAAATAAGTTGTTAATGTTTGCGGTCAGTGATGTTTACATAGAGTATGTAAAAATTACAGATAAATTCCCTTTTTGTACATATTTCATCGTCAAGCCGTACTACTATTGCCAATGGTTCTTCCCTAAATAAAAAAGATTAGGACCATGGCTCACTTTGCTGCGTAAGTACGACTTGGAGTATTTCACACGCCATAAATTATGTTCTCTGGGATGTATAGGTTTCTTCACGATGTACTTGTTGTAAAAAGTGGTATTTAATTTTTCTTATGCTTTCTTGTAAATACACGGAAAAAACATTAAAGCAATTACAGTACTGTTAGCAGGAAGGAACTGCGCAGTAGTTCAATATAGATAGTTCTATATCATATCGATAAGGCGACGTTCAATCATCCAAACCTGAAATCGTTTCATGGAAACGGCCACATCCTATACAATAGTATTTAAAACTCAATTAAGTAATACTGTTTCGAGTTCTGTACGTGTAGCCAGTGCCTTATAGGACCGACCGGTTCGGACGCCTATTGTCTTGTTTCTCGAAACATCACCACAAACCCAACGACTGTTTGATATAAGCGTTTACCATTGCTGGTTAGGTACGGTGTGATTGTGCAGTATAATGTTACTGGCAGTCAATGTATTTGTGTTTATGATGTTGTTGTTTCTTCAGTTGTGGCAGACTGCGAGTTGATGGGAGTTTAGCCTGCGGGTACGTTCGTGGGTTAAAGTACTTCATCCAGACCTGTAATGCTGGCTCGGGATGAGAACGAAAGTCAAATTCAACCTTTCTATAGAATATTTGGTATTCCTGCTACTATAATATAGTCTTTCGTATAAAATTAGAATTTAACTTTTTGAGAAAAACTTTACGATGTAATTATTATTTAAAGCATACATCAAACAGAACAATACAAGTACGACCAATACAGACAAGGACTATCTTATCTTAATAATGTTTGGTCCGAAATATATCAATAGAAAACATATCTAAGTAGGTACCTAGATAGGTATAGGTATACCCTCAATATCAGTTGTTTTACAAAAGAAGAAAATATTATTCATTAACTTCTCTTATACTATTATTTTAAATCCTTTCTATTTTATTAGTTGTTGTTAAAACAATCATGATGTTCTATTCTGAAGGGGAAAGAAAAGCTGAAGGCGTAAATTAGTGCAAGATCATTAGATTTCACTTTTAAAATCAGTGAATAATAAACATTATTTCTATATCAAACGTAAAAGTGCAATTTAATTAGATTTCTCGTGGACTTCGGTTAAAGCGAGCGACGCAATAGGGACGGTCCGCAATTCAGTTGTTCCTAAATGGTGACTGATTGTTAATATAACGGATGGCTAGTTATTTTTCTTGGACACAGTATTGTTGTCAAACTACTTTTAACTTGCGTCGGTGTATTTCAGTTAAAGAGCATTTTGCATTCACAGATATACTATAATAGTCTAGTGTGATAATCACGATAAGCTTTAAACTACAAGCTAATCAAAGCAAGAAACTGTCACTAAGTTCTAGATAATAACGCCTATTATTCAATTGGTCTACTATATATTGTATTAGAAATTTACAAAATATGTTATATATTCTATATACATTGAGAATATAATTTCTGCAATACATTTATACATATAAGCATAATATCATAGATATCCCATTATATCCTGAAACATAACTTACATCTTGTACGGTATACAGCAGAACTTATTGATGTATATACAATAATTTTGTATATACCTACATATATACAATAATTTTCCATGTTTTTAATATAACCAAATGAAGTTATTATATTCTTACGCGTGTTCAATAAAATATAGTTATTTTCCATTTAACTACACTGCGTACATTCTCTCGCTCGGGGCCGGAACAAAGACTATCAACTGAATTAAAAGATGTAATACAAAATTAATGGACCTTCGGAATGCGAGCTTCGAAACCTCTAATTTTCGGTCCGTAATCATACCCACTTTGATTCAACTTCTTTCCACTGCGAGTGTTAACCGTTGTTATGAAGGTTAGCGGTCCCAGTTGGCTACCTTGGAGGACACCTCAGAGATTTATAATACTATCTTGAATGATATATAGATTAGCAACGCTTGTAGTATAGTTTCCATCAACTACAAAAAATAAGTCCAGTTATGTAAGTTAAAGTTTACATCACGAAATATATTATCCCATGAAATGTAATATTGTTAATGGCATTTAACTTATTTGGCCAAATACTAAGTCATGTCAGGTGTGAAATGATTAAGATATTGGGCACACGTTGATGTCCGTCTAGTATTAGTCCTGTCCATCTAGTAGTAGTCCTGTAGTAATGACGTAATGTTGTAATAATAATAACAATATTGATATTTACTGATTTTCCCATAATTAAATAGTACCATATTTGTCTATAATAAATAAAACGAATCCCATAAAAATGAGACTTATTGAAATATCAGAATTGCATTTTATTTGCTTCAAATCACATAATTCATTTTTACGCATTAAAATTACAGATTAAGTTGCTTTTGTGGGTAAAGAGCGTGAAATTACATCAGCTTTGGTCTTTCCGAGATTAATTTTCGGTTTTAGTTCCCGTATTAGCATACTAATTACTTTAGACTGGCTTCATTACAGATGATTGAATCGATTGGTCTCGTTGATTGGTTTTATAATGACTATTCCGTAATAGAATAGTTGTCGGAATGTGCTGTGTTTTTCAATACTGGTTAGCCTGATTTAAATTTCAGGATCTGCTTGAGATCTCGGGTACAAGACCAGATTTATCGATAATTAAAAAAAATACTTGCGTTAGATACCCCTTGTTATAACGATGAGGGAAAAGATTTTGAAACAGCCTATACACTTTAATAGTTTTTCGTAGAATTACTTATGTAATACTGAAGCCACCGTCTTACCTAATTGACTATAGATCTTCTTATTTATTTATTTAAATATAATACAATTGTGCTCTTCAGCTGTCCAGTTTACGTAATCCAATTTCATGCATAAATAATCCTGACGGCAGCAACGCCACTGAGGGAACTCGGCCTATCAAGCCTTTTTGAAACTTATTTGGAGCTTTTAAAACGCATAGTGTGTATAATGCCTAATAAAAACCAAGTTCAATTGCTTATTATCTCAATAAGTAACCTTTATTGTCATAACAGTACGGTTCAAATTATAATGTCTTATTGGAAATACATCAATTTGAATATTGTATAGTCACGACATCTAATATGAGAACATTTTGGAATTTTAACCGGAAGTAGCTCTATTATTTTTGGTAATAAATTTAATTCCGCGCAGGTACCTATGTATGTGGCTCATTATTATTATTATTATATCATCTCGACAGGTTCTCCACAGACTAGGCTGAGTTTCAAACAAATGTACTTAATTAAAAAATTGTTTTTTTCCATTACGATTACGAATTCATTATTATTATCATTAGCCTCTCTAAGTCCACTGCCAGACATGGCCTAACATAAGAGGACCGCTTGTTGTATATTTTTTCTTTTCTACAAATTCGTATTGCCACTATTCTGCGGTGCTTGGCGTACAATTAAGTATTATATTGCATAGAACGAGAATCGAACACAGGACCTTCTACTCCGTCCTCAGGATCACTAACGACTGGTCTAAGAGACTACTCAAGAGTATTATAATACTAGTTTCATTGATTGCTCTACACTATAATTTAAATACACGTATTTTTATTCCGTCAATTGTGGATAGACGGTGGATGTCAGTTTAAGTACGAACATGGTAAGCGATCGCTGCAGGTGGACGGCAACCACCTGCTATGTTTCATAATCAGCGATTACTACGATAATTATGTAATCCAAACAGATATTTACGATTCAAAATGTCAAAAAAGCGGAACTAATAACAACGGTCATATCTATTTAACTGTTGAACATTTCATGAGCGTCTATCATCATACGTTAGTAAAGTATGTAATGTATGTATTCACTCACCACACGTACTTTTGTTCTTTCAGGATAGCCTCATTAGTTTCGGACCAATCCGAGCTCATGTAGAAATAACTCGGATAGGTTCGTAACTATTCAAGTTATTCTGAGAAACGTACATCAATAAAGCCACTATATAACATCATCAGAATAATGTGTATGATTGGTTTTATACTTACACATTTACATGTATATGTATGGAACGTTTTGTTTACATCGAACAAAACATAACATTACATCTATATTTCCAAGAAAACGTAGGCAGAGGAATGTGATACTCCCATATTGAAGCAGTGAATCTGTAATTTATGCATTTGTGATGTTTATAAAAACTATAAAAACTGTAACTTATATGAGTATGTTTTTACTTTTCTTAAATGTAAGCCTCAGTTAAATGTTACATATTAATCTGGCTTCATGAAATTGTTACTCTTAATATTATAAATAAATGAAAATAATTCCTTAAATGAAAAAATAACTACGCAATTCTAAAAGAATATGCGTTTCTGCAATGCTTTTCTTCCTCTTTACAGCACCTCTGCTGTTGAATAGAAACAAAATGTACGGCGGCCTTAACGCAGTGGAACATCGCACTAGATGTCGAGTAGAAATATAGTTATTGTAAGCAATTAAATTATGAACAATAAGATTTACTGAACGCAATCTCTTCCCGGCATACACACGAAGGGTACATTCGGAGTGTACCTATCTCCAGTAGCCTGAAGCGACGTTGAAGGGAGAACCTATAATTTCGACGCGTGCTCGCGTGCGCGCTCGACTCAATGCTGAGATGTTCATTTATGCCGTTCTATTTCATGACATGGCATACCTACCATTGTTACTAACGGCATATCATATAAACTGTTAAAAGCAATTTGAGTACTCATATTCATGTACAAAGTTCATTTTTTTCACTCGGCAATAGTTATGGAAATATTAAAATATGTACATACGTAACTGTAAAGGTATACAAGCGGGAATGCCGATCGAGAGGTCTTGGGTTCAAATCCCGGGTGGGGTACTATTGGATATTTCTCACTAAGAGCAAAAATATCTTATAATATTATTTATAAC
>DWEE01002325.1:0-11747 GCA_018245755.1 Parelbella macleannani
GCGTGCCTTTAAAAAATATTTTATATTAATGAAGATTTATATGGTAAATTTTAAAATATTGTGATTCCAACGAACACAAAATAACGCAAAAACTGTCCAAAGTTAAGGAATTTTAAAGACTTTCTTAGCCCACTATGGGTAGTGTAAGCTCACTGTAATTATAATAGTCCAACTTGTAATCCTTAAAAAAATTAAGATGAAATTATTAAACCAACATTTTAAAATGCTTTGATTCACTTTAAGCACGCGATGTTTGCTACTAAAAGTTAAAGGTTTACTGAAAGAGAAAGCTGGCCTTAACCTTTTTCCAGCTGAGAGGAGACCGGTGTCTAGCAGTGGAATAATAGAAAGGTTAATGATGATGATAATATTTATCGATAATGCTTACGATGACAGTGATGTTGGTGATGATGATGGCGATGAAGAGAATTATGATGACCATTTACATGCAAATATAAATAGACCACTCGTTAATGTTTCCTTCTTTATCATAGTAGAGAGAAAAGAAACAAAACATTTATACAAATAGAGAATACCTAAGTTGTGACCTTACGTACTCACTATTTGTATGATAACTATGAGAGATCCATTAATATTCGGAACGCTACTCTATCGTCCGATAGACTATTATCGATGGGGACGCAAATACCAAACGGAATAGAGGCGACGTTGTGCGAAACCGCGGGGCATTCGGACAGAATTATTCACCGAATCTAAAACGTTTAACGAGCAATCAATCTTCACAGAATGTCTATCAAATGCGATGGCAATGGAAAGTTTCTAGCGAACAAGAATTTAGTTGTGGAAGATCTACGGGAACAGAAATGTATCGAGACCTGGCTTTTCGTTACTTGTATTCAAGTAAGCATTACTGTTCGGTCTCTTTTACAGTCCCAATATGAACTGGAATATTATCTAGGACATGAATACAATAACAAGTCTGTACTCCCCGAAGGAGTAGACAAGGGAGTGTAATACATTCCCCATTTCACCAGTTACATTTTACATTCCACGGAGTAGGTGGTGAGTCTACTGACTTACAGCGAGCACACATTATCGCACATAAAGAAATGTAGTTTTTAGTTTACAATATTGTCTTGGATGTTTGTGTATAATTAGTATCATGTTTTGAAACACGTCACTCCCTGGCACTAAAGCTATGAATTCGATGCAATCGCTCAAAGCGATTCCAGGAAGCCATTAAAACATTCATCGATTATCATCTATCACATTTTAAAACGATAAATTCAAAGCGTGTTTATCGACGACATTGCAGTATAAGATTAGAATTTGATAAAAGTCGCCCGACTTGGCATTGGGCCAATGTTTACAGCATATATGAATATAGAAAAATTGATGCATTCCGCAGAAATGATGATCGTTTGAGAAAACGCACACTCGGGTGGAGACCAAGAATGGTGAGATGCAATTTTAAAGGCTCTCTAGCAACTTGGTCGGATTACATTAAGATAACAACAAAGGTTGATCTGATAATGATATTAAACATAGAAACTGTTAGAAAATGTGAAAACATTGTAAATTAGGTACTCGGTCTGTGACAAACGTAAGTTCCACGCTGGAATACAAACAAAACATAAAAAGCCAACTACGGTTCTGATTACTCACACTTGACTGGTACCAGACAAAGAACCATGCTAAAGTATTACTTCAACATTGTTCTTGAAATTACTTCTAAGTACAACATTACTTCAAAATAGTTCTTGTAATAACTTAAAGGTACAACTATGTATATTTCAGTATGGTTCTTAAAATATGACACGACTTCTAATCGAAAGGTATATACTAATTATGATTTTCACAACAATTTCAATATGATTCTTCAAATAATAAATACGTAATCTATAATTATTGTTATTTTCACAGCGCTTAGCTGTTCTAAGCAGCTAAGTTCCTCTTCGTCCAATAACACAAACCAATCCGAACTTATTTGTGTATGTAAGTGTGGTTCGCCAGTGATCTATCGCCCGGAGCTCGAGCGAGCCAGAATCCGTTTCAAATACAGCTATCTCAACATCGCGATAGAGAACTTCGATAATTCCGATAGCCTTTATCGTACTAATTAATTGGCGTTAATTGCAGATATATATTTTCTTCTCATTCCATGCTATTATTTACTATGAAAAACATATTAAAAGTTCTCTACTCTAACAAATTGAGCATCCGGAGACGCGATATTTTATCAAAATTTCTTTAAATATTTTGTAAGTGAGCTTTTTAATATAAAACACGCAAACACACAACGTAACATCACGCCTGTAATCCCGGAAGAGGTAGACTGAAGAGTGAAGTACACTCCCACATTTCACCTCGGCGACCACGGCGAGGACTTTTGTTTCAGTTCCATGCGATTTTCATGAGTTTTTTTTAAGAACTTCCGTGATATGTCCTAACTATCAGTACATCTTCGTTCTTTTGATGTTCTGTTAATGCACCGCAGATGGAGTTTTATTTTTAACTCTTTAACTAAATTTTATGTATATATATACCTATTCGTAAAAGCAAAATCCAGACCGTTTCCATGTGCAAAATGGAAAATATTTTCGCTATACGATTTCTATGAAATTAAATATTATTATTAATCCATACATAATATTAACATTAATACGCGAACTAAATATATCACAGTATTATAAATTCAAAATTGAATTAAAATGAAAACATGCTGAAAGTACCAGAAACTAATAGAAAATTCTATAATACGTAAAAGCGTTTTTATGAATAATTATTTTGTGCCAAAAAAACTTTGTGCACAAATGTCCCAAGCGGTGTTTTGTTAGTGAGGAAATTTAATTTTGAGGGATTGTAATTTTAGGCTACGTTGTAAGTGTGAGGATTAAATGCGCGGTTTAAATATTATTGTATATAAGAAAAATTGAGAGTGAGAATATGAACCACTCTATATATGACAACGTAGAAGAAACTCGTCAGATCTTTAAGAGTAGAGGTGTATAACATTTGGAGCGGCCTGCTCCGCAGAAGACTTAGCGCGATGAGTAAATAATATTAAGATAATTTTATTATATGATACAATATTTAATTAGTTAGAAGTGTTGAAATAATTTGACGCTATTAATATTGAATATTTTTTCTTTAGACTCAATAAAAAGACATATTTAAACTGAATTATCTACCTACTTATGTTACTTAAATTAATTTTTTTAAATATAAATCTGAACGATAAATAAATATAAATATAAATGTGAACGAAGCCTTAATGTACTAAAGCAATCTTATTTGCCGCGGTTCTTGAAAACCATTAAATTTTAAGATTTTTTTGCATAAATCACAACACGTCACATGTGAACGTAGCCTTAATGTGCTAAAGCAATTTCGTCTGCCGCGGTTCTTGAAAAAAATTAACAAAAACATTCCCCATAACCTTAGTAAAAACAGAACGGAATATGAAGTTTTAAGCGCGTCCCAAGTCTACTCTTAGTACACCAGTTAACAGAAATGAGTACCTTTAAAAATGACGACAAAACGTAAATCGTGTTTCTAACTAAGCCAAATGTTTCTACAATCATCCGTGAATAATTATGAAGTATGACATAAATAGTAGTCATCGCATATAGTTCAACTATGTATGTATGAGTTTATGCATTATTTATGCATTTACATATTTGCAAAACGTTTATAAAAATTCTTTAAAATTCTCTATAATAATTGTTAACAGACTCACCACCTATTGCCCTTGTGGGATTAAAATGTAACTGGTGACACATGGGTGCATATAACACTACTTTACCTACCTCATCGGAGATTGCCGGCATGATGATGTTTTTTAATAGCTATGTGATAAAGAAATTCCGCTTCAGTTTAGGAAGAGCCGGATGTTCTTCGATATGTGGTCGTGTCTCAGCAACTTTACTTTTGCAAAGTTCATTAAACTCCTTGAAGGCTATTGAACCCAAAGTGGGATATAAAGCAACAAACGACACGTATCCCGATATCGTGCGCAAAAAAACCCGCTGCCAGTGCGTTAAATCACGCTTTTTTTTCGACCAGTCCTTTCAACCCCTCTTGATAATATTTTACCCCTTTA
This sequence comes from Parelbella macleannani, assembly GCA_018245755.1. Taxonomy (NCBI): domain Eukaryota; kingdom Metazoa; phylum Arthropoda; class Insecta; order Lepidoptera; family Hesperiidae; genus Parelbella; species Parelbella macleannani. Next base: position 4,064 of record DWEE01002325.1, read on the forward strand.
CAAAGAACCGGGAGGTTGTTTTTACGCAAAATATTTTCCTTGGCTGCTTCAGTGGGAACGAATTAGCCGTTAAGCTGGGTCACAGAGTTGCTACGTAACATTATTGTATAAAACCAGAACATGTTCAATGCATCTCTCTTATACGTTACAAGTAGAAAATGGACATGTTAACCATTCTCATTCAAGTGCCCCTTCACTCTCCTCCAATCCCTATTAGTGAAAGATAAAAAAATAAAATGGAGAAAAGGTTAAATCCGAGTACACAAGAAAACGTGAAATATGAAGAATAATATAAAAGAAGATTGTTTTTTGAAAGACTACACACGATATACGATTACAAATTGTATACCGAATACAAAGTAATCCTCTATTCTTTTTTATTATAATGGCTTCTGTATAAGTGGCGTGTCTTATCGCCGAATATATACTATGATAGACTAATAACTTTAAAATAGTTGTAACATGCCAGGAACATTTGCTTTTAATCCTTATATGGATGCCACAGGGTTCAGCGTTATTTAATAGTCTGGTGAAAGTGTTTTTAAAAAAATATGATATACATATATGTATGTGTATCTATGCAATATTTTAACCATATACAAAGTTTTAATTAAAAAATATTAAATATAATTTAAAGAAGAATAATTAGGAAACGCTAAATTATAGCATTCATATTAAAGCTAGCTAAACGACTTTCAAAACCCCTTCCAAATTTCACCTGTGAAAGCATCAGTGGTTGATCCAATGGAAGATGTCAGCTCCATTTAAAAGCGGCTCCAAACATTCTTAAGTTTTAATGTATGACAGTGCTATTGATAAATGCGTTAGCCTTGAAAAACGAGTATTGAACACAGTTCAAAAAGAGGCTCCAAATTGCATTTGCATTTCATTTACATATATTCCAAGTAGAACTAGTAACTAAAATCAGATTGAAGTTTAATTATGTATTGGAATTAATTAAAATTGCCAATTGACCTTAAATCCGCCCTTTGCCAACAACAATTAAGAATAAATAAATGTAAAGCCTCATAGCGCTTCAATGACTTAGATACTCGTCTGAGATTGTAATAATATTCCAAAGACAATTTGACTATAACATTTAAACCGTTAACTTCGCTCTCTACCTATGTCTTAGGATACCCAGTGTGACAATTGGGTGACATAGAATAAAAAATACATTTAATAGTGCCTACCCGCTCAACTCGACACTCGCTTCATCGCTTATGGTGAAACAGTTATTGTACGAAATAAAACCAAATGTAAACAGGGAGATTAACCCGGAACACTCAAGCGTTTTTTAACTTTAAAAGCTTTTATGTTTTTGATGCGTTTTTTCTGTTTTCTTGGTATTATTTTCTTGAGACATTGTGAAATATTAATGTCATAATGCATTGAAAATCCAACGACTGTTTATCTGTTTTCACAAGTTTGTTATATACGGCACTTATCTGTTATTTGAAAATGAGTGTAGATTGTATGTATAAATATACAAGATTTCTAATCGACTCTAAATAAGACACGATTTTTTTACCTAAAATTATAACAACATGTCAACGATTATAATACAACTAATGAAACAAAATGAGGCCGACAAAAGTCGAAAAGGGTATTTTGACTTCTTGAACTGTTTATCTGATAGCATATAATCAAGCATATTAAGGCCCGAAGATTATTATTTAACATCCTACTTATTAAGCCTTGACATTACTCAATCAAATTAATACAAATAACACTACTACTGAAATTCGTTCGAGAACCTTCGATTCACAGTAAGATGCATATAGTCGGTTATCGCAGTACAAAACGAAAGCATGTACACTGAAATATTATTAAATTCCGATATACTCGACAACGGGAACATAATCACAGACACTTCACGGTAAGGAAACGCTTTGAGCACTCAACCAGGCGTGACGGCTGCACGTGTACGTAGTGTGGAGTAAACGCTAAATTTATTAGAGACTGCCTAACTCTACATCGATATTCCAGTTTATAGACTTCAGTATTTAATATTACAGGGTTGTCACTTGAAACTAAATAATTTATGCATACGTGCTCGATTTGAGGTCGCATTTGCGCTTATCATAAGGTCGGATCGCGGCCAAACGCTAATCTATCATATAATGCAAAATAAATATGTATTTTAATATTATTTATTAAAAAAAGTAACTTCACGCCTATATTCCTCGACAGAAATTGTGTGAGTAGACAGAAAATTGTGTTTTGGATTGAAGATTACAGGGTTGTCACTTTTATTATATGTATAATATAACAGCACGCCCGTGTACCCTCATTGAGTCAGGCAGAGAACACGCACCTGATTCACCAGTTATGTTGTACTATCCACCATGGAATAGGGGATAAGACTATTGCCATACGCCGGCCGCAATTTCAAGCTCCGTACTACTACTGGAAATTTCAAGTTAGAAAAACCCAATACTTTGCCCGAAGGGGGCATCGATCTCAGGACCTCTCAATCAGCTGTCGCACTTGCAACCACTCCACTAACGAAGCAATTTTTAACTTATTTTTAAGTCATAACATTTAATACATGTGTTCATATTGATTTTCGGTTTCAAGAATGTGACACTGTTAGCTAAGATCTCGCAGGTGCCAACAAATCTGTAAAAAATATCAAATAGAACTCTGACAATATATTTGTCATTGAATGGACGTAACTGTGAGCTTCAGTACTGAGCTACCACCAGATGAACCTGATGTATGTTCATAACTTTTTTAGCACTAAAGAAAAATAGTTTTTGTGACTTGACCAAAACTTAAAATAATACGAGCCTACCGACTCTGTTATGGGTCGTATACGTAACTGTTAAAACATCGGAGTGTACTATACTCCTCTGGATAAATTTTCGTTAATATAAGGTGTGACGTTACATATGGCAAGCTTTTATAATATTTATTAAAAGTTGATTAATATAGTTATGTAAGATTTAATAGTTACAAGATAATGTAGGTTGTCATTCAAGCCGCTACGTTGCTAGTGGCCCTTTGACCGCTCATGCAACTGAACAATTATCGTTGTACAAAGCAGTGTGTATCGAGCCTTATATGCCTTTATTAAACCAGTTATAGACAAGAATTCATTACAATTTTTATTTGCGTCTTTTGAAATGTTATTTTTCGCCTAATATCCGCTAATATTATTTTTATACGCATCTATTTATGTTACATAATAAATTTACAGAAGTTTATTTTTAAGTTACATTTGTTAATATCTGTAAATAAATAAAAATCTATTTAGTTAGTTCAGTTTTAGTTAGTTAGTTTTTTTAGGTATTGTCAACAAGACGGGTATTATAGTTCTTGAAATTTATTACCTTCTGATCTGATTAAGCAATGAAGCATTCTGCCTTAACAACCAAGGTCCTTAGCTTGAGCAATGTAAATTTGAATAAGACCAGACAAAAATAATCCTGTTAGAAAATAACAAGGCTCAATTTCCTGGCGAGCCCATATCTTAAAAAGACTATCCTTATCATTACAATTAAAAATTTCCGTTTACCTACATGTCTGAAAGACAACATACTAATAGAAACTACGCTACATAGAACATTTTAAATATTCTCGAAGGCTATTAATAACCGTTTATCTGCACTTGACCATAAGCTTTATATACTTTAAGAGGAGACCCAAATCTAACAGTGATACAATAATCGGATCGATTAATAATATATAAATAACATTTGCTGTCGTCAAAATGTCGCTTGCAATATTAAAATGACAAACAGATCCACATACATACACGTGTGTAAATACTCGTACAAGTACATAAGGCCTCAACAGCAAATATTCATTCCCGCTCCACCTCGCAGTTGCATTTATTTTAACGCTTTACATACCCTTTATAATTAAAATGTCGCTTAAGAGTTGTTTGCAAGTGTTGACCTGGATTTAGTTACGAACGCGCCCGGCGAGCGCTTACAACTCAGGTACAGTTGTCTTTCGATGGGAACATGTAAAATAAGCAACGCTGGATAGATTCTGAGGTGACCAGTAGGAAGGTATTTTTTTATTTCCGTGTCGGTGCTTGTATTGGGATAATGGGATTATATTATGATCATGGTCCCTGTTGTTATACTAAAACAAAACTATTTAAATGACAATATATTAATATTGCATTGGAAATGAATTTTTTTTATTTTATTATTTTAATTGAAATTAAACTGGCCAATTTAATTTTTTTAAATCTAATTTTTTAAAGTCTTCTAAGTGTCCGTCCTATCCTACAGTGCAAATTTTTGTACTAATCAACAAAATAAATTTATCTATTTTGTTTTTAAACAACAAAATACCTACTAATCGTTTTCACGTTCGTAATATAAAAGTCGATTTTTATTTTTAACATGTCAACACTTTTGTCACTTTTGACACCTTTGTTACTTCTGTATGTCACAGGACACGTCAGTTCGCGCTAGACAAACGATTTGACGTATACGTCTCATGTAAAATGAGGTTATAGTATGAAGGCCAACAAAGTACTGTTTGCGTGGAGCTCATTCTGTATTCTGTCATCGAAAAGATAGTTTGAGAAACAATTTGCAACTGACGCAGCGATCTTAAAGTTTCATCGCTACGTGATGAAATTACGAAGCCGCTACCCGAATGTTTATACCCGGCGATGTATCGTGTCGTTAACTAGTCGCCAGCGGCTGAATGTGCTGATGTCACGCTTGTTCCAAAATGTTACCCGTTTTACTATAAATAGTGCAGAAACGCCTATAAAAGACGATAGTGCTTCCGTCTAAACGATAGTTTAGCCAACTGAGCGACCGAGCTGTCATTCATTGATTCGTTATTAATGCCCACATTCAAGGACGTTTAAGAAGGTATGTCATCTCTATATACGAGTAAAACAAGCATATCACGATGCGAATATTCGTCGACGTCTACATTATTGTATAGTTAAAAGTATTATCAGTAGCGGTTTGTATTAGAGCTATTGATATTTTGATATAACATATGTATATATAATTTAATATAAGCTACTCGGGAGTGTACTACACTCCTTTGCCTACCCCTTCGAAGATTACAGGCGTGAAGTTACATTTCAAGCCACTCGTCTGTGATCGCTTATCTCTCTAACAATAATTTATCTCAGCAGAAAAATATTTCGGCGCAGTAAAATCGTAGAGTGTAAAAAAACTCTGTATTAAGCATACAATGTGCAGTACGTAAGTGCATCCACACATGCAGTTCTATACAACGTTGCATCAAATTTAGCTGCATTGCATTTTGCGTTTACACTAGTTGTTATGCGTGACTTCTTTTGTAGAAAGGCGTGTGTAGTTATAACTTCGCTTTCACATTTTATTACTTTACAAATAGAATTAGTCTGTTTGTAGTAATTAATAATTAATTAACTGATTTTTAAGAAAATCAACAAGGAAGTTGCATTTTATTCTTTTCGTTTAACCACTTCAGCATTGAAATCTTCAAAACATGATGTTAATATTTAATATATTTATGAACATATGAAATTGCTTTCTATTTAAATTTCGCTTTATGTCTTCCTCGTTAGGAAACACGTGAGATGATATACAAATCGACGAATATTATTTAAGATCGTCGATGTTAGGATCATTTGCAATTTTCTCCAGCCAGTATGAAAACTGGCTGAAGGGATTTAATTGGCTCGATTGACATGGTTTACGTCACAGATCTCATGACTTAAGCATGGCGAGCCCAGTCCGTGCACATTACATTTTAACATCATCAATTAAGTGAATTCCCTGAAGATCCCGTTCTCACCGCTTCTTCTTCTAAGTATAATACTTCTACATGAAGCTTCACAATTAAATTCTCATTTACACAGGTTGGAAAACCTGTGATCCTGCTACCGTTACTTTGGACACTGCAACAGCTTTGGTGATCTTCAAAATTAGGGAGATAAACAAAATCACGATGCATCGTTCGTTGGTCGAGTTGTTGCAAGCGCGACTGCCGTTCGGAAGGTCCTGGGTTCAAATCCCGGCTCGGGTACTACTGAATTTTTCTAATTAAGAATTTCTAGTCGTGGCTCGGAATCTGGATCTGTGCCCGGTGTATAGTAATAGGCTCACCACCTATTTCATGGGAATTAAACGTAACTGGTGAAATGTGGAAGTGTACTCCACTCCTCTGACTACCCTTCGGGAATTACAAGCGAGATGTTACATGAGGCATCATAAAACTTGGTTCCGTACACATTGAAGAACACCGCATAAGTAATTGTCTGAACCGACAAAAACAAGCTCGTATAATTAAACTCGCATCAATAACGAACTCGAAACGTTCAAAAGCAAAACAAAACGCAACATTTACCAAAATATGGTATCGAATAGATTTTACCCGGATTAGTGAGAGGGTTAAAAATGCATTGCGAACGGGAAAAAAGGTATTTCATCGGTAAGGCTTTTAGCAATTCAAAATGATACTGTCGGGGGACATGGCGGCGTCATTTAAATTTTCAATCCAATCTCTTTATACTTGCGCGGCTCGTGTGTGCGTTTTGTTGAATATTCGCGAATATCGATGTTTTTTCTCGACACATACATCTTTTGATGTAATTTTTTTTATTGCTTCTCCCTATTCATTGGTTAATGAAATAGCGACAGGTTTATTTGGTTTTTATTTGGTTGTTCACGGTGTTTTTGTTAGCCAAATATTGACAGATCCATGATTATAGAAAAATAATATTTATTGTTTGATTATATAAAAAATAAGCAGTATACAGCCACAAATGTCAGAGCCGCTGCGTACATCTGTATAATTATAGAAAAATACTTGTTGCCCAACGATGACGTTCCCGCTAAAACCTAAATAATTGCTATAAAATATGTCCTTCGCTTGGCTAGTCTAAGGGTTGTTTTATTAAAGAATTTTAGATAGCGTCTATCCATTCTCAAAGTTCACCTTCAAATAAATTTCGTGCAACAGCTTTGATTTGACAGTCTGAGAGAGAAAGAAAAACAGAATAACTTTTTCGTGCATAATATTGGATATTGGTCAATTGAAATATTGATCAATATTTTCAACACGGATCAATATTTTTACTATCAAATCTGCTAAACTACAACTTTTGTTACAAATTTTCTTTTTTTATTATTTAAAATCCTTTTCAATGAAATTTTACACAGCCAGTTAACGATATAGCCCGCCCTACCTTAACGCGTTTTCGACGAGCATGTAATTGGAGAGTCTTATGGACCGCTGCGCTCTACATAAAGTGGAAGTCTGCTAAGTAATAACTCCAAACCACTTTCTTGCTCTACATCTAAGTAAACAAAACACTTTCCATTTAGCAAACGTGAAAATCTTATAACAATAAAAGATTGTTTATTATCAGGCGTTTTTACTGAAAATATTTACATACATATACATATAAATAGTTTACATTAATTGCTTATAATGGACAATTGTAATACATTTTACCATTGAAGTTTTTAATCAGTTGCACAAATTAACATAAATCTCCTTAACAGCGTATGCAGAATGCAGCACAGAGAGAGCCACAGTATTTTCGAAGTGTTGCCAGACTGTTAGCCAAGTACTTACACTGTTCCCTAAACCAGTAAAGCTGAAAGACACGTATTTCTTCGATAGCTGTGAAAAATTTTCGCTAATGCATAATTATATCGAGTAGCTATTAATTACGACCATCGGGATGTATGTAAATATATTAAAAAGA
>DWEE01002326.1:0-11745 GCA_018245755.1 Parelbella macleannani
ATATTATGAATACGAAAGTATATCTGTCTGTTACCTCTTCACGCCTAAACCGCGTACAGAGATAGTTTGAATCCCGGCTACTTTTCATTACGATAAAGGGAATTTAAAGGGGTTGAAATAGGGGATGAAAGTTTGTATGGAAGCCCGTGATTATAGGAAATAAAATAATGAAACTTTGTATTTAGGCACTTTTTTTTTCACTTAGGCATTATTTGTTTTAGCATTTTTGAAATTACGGCCTACCTGCGGATGGAATAGTAGATGAAAGTTAGCATAAAAGACCACAAAAATCTGTTTATGTTTACTATGCATCTATTTTTTCTAGCGGGGCTGCGGAGAAATGCAAATTTAGCGTCCTAAAAATTCAAAATGCTGCCTAAGGCAAATATTTCACGCGAGGGAGTCGCGGGCAATAGCTAGTATAATATGCATCAAAAAGTAATATTCCCGTTTTCACGATGATGAATTTAGAATATTCGTTGTATGTATGTCATGACCATTTATTTCCGGTGTCGCGGAGCGCTGAACTGCTTAGAGGTGTAAAAGCTGCGCAACAGATGTCAATCATGTATACCACCTTATCTGGCTTATCCTATCTCCCTGCCCTCTCTTAACCTCTCTTTGAACAAAAAGAGAAATGCAACGTCAACAACAGAGAAGATATAATAAATACATTGTTGCATTCGAGTTCCAAGTTTACATTGTAGATTTATTACGACACACGGCGTTCCAACATGGTCCTAAGGGAATACGTTGAGTCAGTAGCGGATCTCAGCTTGGAGTTTAGTATCGGACCGGACATATTGGAGGTAAAACTAGGAAAAGTTATTTTGCCATTTTTTTCCTTTAATACTATTTGTTCCAATTTAAATATAATATTAATGTTACGAAAATTTATAGGTATGCAGTTAACATTTCATAGCCAAGTCTAATGCATTTAGATTGTCAATAAATCTACATCGAGAGACACAAATGTTTTAAGATTCATTGTATAACACATATAAAATGAACAAGCCTACGCAAAATTTTACTATATCCCCTCATTTCCCTTCATTTAATTGCGCGTAGGATGAATACTTGTGAAGATTTACTGACACTGAATACGTGGGTACATTTCCAAACTAATTTGCATATATAAACAAACGCGAGTATATACTTTGTTGGGCCATATATTTTGAACTTTGTTGAATCTGATTATCTCGTGCTAACACCCACACGTTTGATGCTCCTACACGAGTAAGATATATAGGAGCAACTGATATTGTTTTGGTTCAAAATTTCTTCGGAATTCAGAATATAGAATAGTAGCAATAACATCGTTTATCTCTATCTCGTATTCAACAGATCCAACTTTAGAAAACAATGGGATAACAAATAATAATTCTAACTCCCAGAACCAACACTTAGTAGATAAATCATTAGAACTGTGTAAGTAAACGTATTCTTATCTAAATACTATCTTAAGTCGCAATATCAACTACATAACATATATTCTAAGGTACGAATTTAACAAATTTATATACGTAACATAACACCCCGCCGGTGTTTCCATGGAGGGATAAGCTGCCTGTAATATTTTCACTGTTCGCCTATTATTTTATACGTGCGTATACAATAGGGAATGGGTCAATTGACATCCATCGGTAACAATTCCAATCTCCGCATCATTACTAGAAAAATCAAGTTAGAAAAACCTCATAATATTTTCCAATAGCCAACTAGTCTCGCGCTTGCAACAATAATACCAACGAAACAGTTAACTTTGACAATTTTGTACTTAAAAGCAATCTTACTGAACCTTGCTTTGTTGATGGCACAGCGAAAATGAATGTATGTTTTCGAAATCACGTAGAAAATTACATGAACGGCCCTCACGCCAGCGTTCCGATACCTATGGTAACATAAAAAAAACGTTGCGGTTCCGTCTGGTAACAAAACAATGTGTGCACATCATTTAGAATTTCAGCGTAACATAACGAATCCCGGGAGTCCATAAAATATTCAGTTGGAAGATTGTCAACTTTGCAATTAGGCGGAATATTTTAATAAAATTCCCAGTTCTCGCCTCTTCCGAAACGTTCCACCGTCGTGAAGAGTCGTAAGTAGCTAAGAAGTGTTTGCCAGAGTAGAATGTACTAAACGAATACTATAATCAAGAAAGATTTCGTTTCACACGTTAACTTATTGCTCACAAAATAGAATTTTCGCACTGAATTGGTGGAATGAAACGGACAGCAATGTTAATGTTATTCATTAATTGAATATACATCAGTATTGGAATATTTACGAACGTTTGATCGGAATGTACGTATGTCCATTCGCTCCGATAGCTTTATTTGTGAAACGCGTTGAGGTAATTGGATCAAACTGACAGCGCAATAGATAATTCGACAATCGAATTGTTGTTTAGTTGAAAAGTTTTGTCAATATTTCGGACAAAACATGTTTCAAAATAAAACTTTCATTTATTAACCAAACAAAACGTTGTTTTACAGCGACAGAATGTTATAAGGTAACATCTTCATCATTTTTTATAGTCCCATGGTTGGGCACAGATATATTTTCATAAATCAAGTGAAAGTTATCAAATCCCACATACCTAAAGCAAAATCACTCAAAACTATAGGAATTAAATCACGACGTTTTTCTTCACAAATCCTTAAAACATACAAAAGTTCTTATAGTTGCATAAAAGGATTTGAATCCCCTACTACGTAGTACGCTCGGTGTAAAGTTACAGAGACAGCGCACATTGTTAATTGCAAAGGTATTATTGGATTATTTAACCTGGTAACTTGATAAAGGATTCTGCGATCTTTCCACCCACGAAACTAAGCACGGCAGAATACTGTGTTACTCATTATTGTAGGATATGAAGGTAGTTTTCTAGGAATCGTTAAATAAACCTATAATGTTTCTTCCACATCTGACACATTTCCTAGGCACTTCAAATGTTTTTAGACAGCCATCACCCTGTATACGCCTCGTATTATTTTAAGACAACCTTTACTTTATAAAATTGTAACACAAGCAAGTAAACTTCAACATTGATTGTTACTGAATCCAATATTTATATAAAAATATACCTATTCAAAACTTACTGAACCACTCAAACTTTAATTTTTATTCCCGAGCACGAAATTAAAACCCCCACGAATTCTGCCACCGCACTCTTCAGGCGACGATAAATCATTGTGAGCGTTAATGAAGCCTATATTATGGAAATTAAATGAAATACGTTCTAAATTCAAATTTTTCCAATGCCATTAACGTTAAAAAAGTCATTTTGTACTCCGAAAGTATTAAAATGAATTTGGATGTCCTACTAACAGCATAAGTGAAATGACTTCGCTCATTGAACATGGGGGATATTAGAAGTGGTATCTAGGCCAAATGTAATAAAAATATCTTTTATCCCTGACCAGACGTCAGACAGAAAACCATGAATACATCATTGTTTAGATAATTCTATATCAAACCACAGTACAAACATACGGCCTGGGTAAGAATTGAACCCGTGACCATCGACTCAACAGTCAGAAACGTTATACACTAAATCAATAGGCCCATCCAAAATTTTAAAAAAAAACACTATATTAAAAATGTTTTACTATGTAAAAAAAAAATGTTGCAATAGCTTTAATAATCGATTCCCTGGTCTGGGATATAAGAAAAATTAAAGATAATTAACCAGCCACCTTATTATTCGGTCCTGTAGCCCGAATAACTTGGTTAATTTTAAACCCGATATAGATTAAACCGAGCCCGTACTAACGTCGTTACGCTGTTCATAACTTTTACCAATCAACTAAGAGTCAAGCGTGTCAAGTTAGTCAATATTTTCTTAAACGACATTAATTTGTTGCAAATTATTTGGATGTAAAACAGTTACTGTCGCGAACGGTCATTTACTAACGTCATACTCATAATCATTATTATCATCAACAACATCATCGTCATCATTATCAGCACCGTCATCATCATCAACCCTTTCTTCATTTCACTATTCGACTCTATTCTCCTTTTACAATGAGGGTACTGAAGCCGTATTGCTATGTTAACGGCAAATTTCCAACAGCTTTTCGAAAGGGTCGTTAAATAGTCCGCCCTAATTGTCATTGTCTGATAACAGTCGTATAGCCGCGCTCCCTTTAACTCGAGGCATTAGGGAAGTTTTAAACACTTCCAACACGATTAACGCATTTCGCTAAACCTGAACGTTTCGCAATGCGACAACGTACTGTAGTAATATTCAACTCCGCCCCCTTTTTTCGAAATGTATACTTTGAAATAAAATGGTTACAGGCTACCAATTTTTCGGAATAAACACTTTTATTATTTGGGAACAGTAAATATTCTATTCTATTCTAATAAATTTTGAACAAATCTATTTGTACAGTATTAAATATAAATACATATATCAAGTTGAAAATCTAATCAATTAGGTCTCAAAGTTACTTTATTGAATTATATGTAAGTACTTAAAATCGCTCATAAGGTTTAAGCGATGGTTGTAATATAGAATAAGCATAATGTTTGATCTAAGTATTCATTATTCCTTTTTAATTTGATGACTAACTTAGAACACCTAATAGTATCTATGCGTTATTAACACGTAGCCACTAGTATAACTAATAAATTGGCAAAAACCTAACTTACGCAAAATCATCTCTATACAACACAATATGCACATACAATATCACTTATTTACTTAAACACAAAACGTGTTCGATCCATACATACATGTTATCCGCCATGGGTTGAGGAAAATCTGCCACGAACCTTGCAAGCCGACTCACGGCGGCGGCAAATGAAATGTGAAAGACAATGGCAAACCACAACATCATTTCTCCCAAGAGAAATGTCCTGTGATAATCCATTCCTTCAATCTTATTAATACGTTCGATTCCAAGCGATTATCGAGAAGCGATAAAGTATTTTTAGTAGAAGATACTCTCACTAAAATCGTTGCAAGTTCTTCTACTGCCCGTATACCACCTTCACGTCTTTTACGAACTACAATCCTGGTTTTTAAACCTTAGACTCCATGACCACGTTGGGGTCACCACTATTCGTATTTAGCTCCTCTGTTAGTGTTTATGTTAGTGTTTTGCTAATTAAAGATTGCTGAAGTCAGAAGGAAGGTTGCGTGTAGGAAATTAAACAGGGCACTTCAGTTCACGAATGTCCGGATATATTGCGAGATGCGCACACACAGATTTACATAAATTTTAGTACAATTATGAATACAAATTGTAATAAGAGGTCTGTATCCGAGCGCGCGATGGGGACGACTGGTGTCCGGCCCGGCGCGCCTCGTGAGGCTCGAATGTGTAGCGTAAGCTTTAGGTACCTTATGTCCCTACACATACATGGTTTTTAAACCTTAAAATCCATTTTATTTATCCATAATTAACTATCGTCTCGGTATCGTCACACAAATGCCACTCATTTACTAACTAAACAAATTACATTGAAACCCACATATATATGTATGTATAGCAGACGTCACAAATGAAGGTGCCAACGTTTAAACCTAACTTACTTACTTAGACTAATTACAACAACCTAATCAACACCCCAACACTCAATCGGGTAACTTATCTACCCTAATGAACTAGGCACCAATGACAGGTAATGCCGCTTGACTCTAGCTATGAACTAACTCGATTAATGGGAGCTAATGTCTTTACCATTGCCACTCTATCTTGATAACTAGTGATGTTGAATCGAATACCGTATGACTGACTCGGTTAAATCTATCTACACATATATTACGCATGGCTCTTGAACAAAATCATCTTCGTCGCTTACGTGTTCATACAGAATAGTGCTAGTTAAAACGGTGTTCGTAAATTCCAAACCATTTTATATGCTTTCTACAATCTATACCGAATGAGTAAAATACTCTTAAAATGAAAAGTCTATAAATATTTTTTCCTTTTTAATTTTTTTTGTCATACCTGTCTGTCAGCCAAACCACACTTGGCCAGCATGGCACATTATGGCCTTAACCCATCTCATTCTAAGAGGCGACAAAGTCCAACAACATAACAACATAACGGGTTAACGATGATCACAGCTTACTTTCTCATAATCGATATAATCACGTAAAGGCTAAAACAAAATTGGAAATATTTCAACCTTATCTCATCTGAGGTCGAACATATTATAGGCATCCATGGTCTGTTGTCATCAGATTGTCGATGTATATCTCTTTAAGCTTTTATAATAATGAAATCATCAACCAATCCTAATTACATCGTTAGTGTATTTGGTAACTATTTCATTGTTTGTTCTTATGGTGACAATCTATAGAAACCACTAGAGCGGAAGCGTTTAATAATTGTCAAGCGATGACGTCACACACATCTTGAATCATCTTGTCATACTACTACATACATACTACGCATATGATAGCCAGACACAAAGCGTTCAATAATAATAATCCCCGAATAATTGATATTGTGTTATTTAATATAAAATAAATGGAACCTAATAACTAAACCTTTGCCATAATAATCTTAATATACATTTATTTTATGTTTAATTTCAATTACGGAACTTTGTAAACTTACTTCGGAAGGAATGGCCAGGCTTATACCAGATAATATAATAATATTTATTTACTCAGCACATTAATTCATTAATTCATCAATTGACTGTTCTGAGCGTTTCTAGAATAATAAAATTTTTAACGATCATCGATTACACAGATTACAATATCTGCTTCATTTAAAATACACGAAAATAGATCAAAAAGGTACACGAGGGATTCGCAAATTAATTTGGTACTAGAAACTTAGTAACAATTATCTCTTCATGTCGAATTTACCTATTTCACTTAGCTAAATGCAGGCTGTTAAGCTGACAGCTAATGTCGCCAGCTGCTGCAGCTAACTCAATTAATGGCGCTGGCAACATTAAACCCGCGGAGCCCAGTTACGTCATGAGCGATTAGCATGCATCGATGTCATTGAATGCCGCCAATGGGAACTATTTAGTGTTTTTCATTGTCAATGTCATATTACTTATTATACTCCTATAGTGACTGCCTCGTTGGTCGAGTCGTTACGAGCGCGACTGCCGATCGGGAGGTCGCGGGTTCAAATCCCGGGTCGGGTGCTATTGGATTCATATATCATATATATTTCCATATAACCTTATAATACAAATATACCAATGTGGAACCTATCCAGATATTGTTTAATTTAATGCTACTGCCTACCCCGTAAGGAACCAGGCGTGAAGATATATGTATATGCACATATGATAGAGAGTCACCTTTATCTTTAATGCGTAGTGGTTTCTCAAGTGATATTTAAGAACTCCGCCAAGTGACTGTGGGATTGTATTTACTGATATGTGTTTTTACATCGTGACCGTTTTATTCATGACCCTCAACATTGTCTTGACCGCGGAAGTAACTTCGCCCCCTGTGACCTTTAAGGGCGTGTCATCTATCGCGCTGTCAAATCTTGAACCGAATAGGAACTACTCGTAATGACCTATACATAGATATGTACATGTACGTATGTGGATAGGACGGGGTTTTCGATTTAATATGGATTGTTTGGGGTTTTTTCAGTTATGTCGATGAGGAGTGGATTTGGATGCGATACTCATTATGTCATCATTTTTAATAACGTACTATCGAGCCTGTAACCTCCGAAGGGATAGACAGAGTGGTGTAGTACACTCGCACGTTTTGCCTGTTACGTTTTTAATCATTTGTTTTATGGTTAAAAACATATTTACGTACATATAAATAACAAAGCGTCTGAGAGTGCACAGTAAATATGAGGTAATAACGTAAGAATTTGCGATAATTCATTTATTTGTTTGTCTGTTCGACTAGTCTCTTTACTCGTAGTTGTTTAATGTTGATCAGGAAAAACAATTTTTTATCTTAGATACATAGGAAATTCTAATAACTCATATTTTAAATGCTATCAACATAAATGAGTGCAATAGTAGTGCGTCTATAAATTAAATGTGAAGTAAAGATTATAATAAAGTTAAATGTAAATTATAATATTTCGAACTCCATTTTGAAACCCACATACTACTTCATATACTTGTAAATTTTGGGAATTAACTATTTTATTACACCTTAGTACGTTACTGAGCAGCAGAATAATTTATAACCGTTTTAAATTCCAATAACAAGTTTCCATGTGAAAACTATAAATAGTTTGCGACTTTCCACTTTCCAGAAGCGGAAGTAACTTTGTTCGCCCTTGCTCCTTGACCTTTGAGCGCGTGTCGTTTATCGCCCCATCAAATCTGGAGCCGAGCGAGAATTCTGCGAAACTACATATCAACAAACCATCTATGGGATTATGTGACGATCGCGTCCTCACGTTGGTGACAGTCCAACTTTACGAAACTTCATTGCTTACTATATTATTTGCTGCTATTATAATTATTATTTACTTGTAATATGATTGCTGATCGAGAGCTCCTAGGTTCCTAGGTTCCTAGGTTCGATCCCCAGGTCGTGTAATATTGAGTTTCTCAGTTTTGAAAGTTATAGTAATGACTCTGAGTAGACGTACATACAAATAAACTACCTACGTACTTAATTATAAAAAAAGAAAATTATACTTCCTTATGGTATAGAAAAATTTGCTAACCAATAAGCGGAATTATAAATCAAGATATTAAACATTAAATTATTTACTCTCAAAAATGTCCCCTAACGGAGAATGCATTGCTATGTACCTGTACGTAACTGCGCACAAAAATATAATATTCAATGACTATGAAATTGTTGGCGTTAATTAATCAAACAATAACGCCTCAAGTTGAAACTCGTTAGGGATTTCAAAGACAACATTATGTAAATTATATCCGGAGAGCCGCTTAAACTGCAGGTTCGTTATTTCGTAAATGAAGTTTCATTGTCTTATTACAAACGAGGATTACAATCTATCTGTAATATTTAAGTCAGTCGCGGTGGGTTTTTGTTGCGTCTTGAGATTCTTTAAAGCTTCCTATGTTTCATTACAAGATGCTCACGTAAGGATGTTTAGAGTAAATTGATCTAGATCATTGGTTTCACGGAACTTACACACATCTCCAACGCCTGCAGAATAAGCGCAATACTGTATTTTATACACTTTAACTTCATATAAGGCCACTCTGTCGCAATAGGTTAGACCTGGAAAGACAAGTGTTGGAAATAAATAAATGTTTCCTTCTGTGTACATACATAGTGTTTGTAATGTGTATTATATATTCAGTATTTATAGTACGTAGCCTATACTTAGCTCATAAGCACAGTACGTTTATCCTGATAACTGTATGGCAATATATAAGATCTTACAAGATGACCCACAATTAATCTCATAGGTACAAACTTAATTATCAGACAGCATATCTCAAGAATAAAAGGTGTTTTTGTCATTTTTTTACGTTCGTACATTATAATATTAACATAATATATGCTAGTATGAATAAATGAATTAAATTACTAAATATATTCATATTGTTTTCCAGGTAAGTGCTGTACGGAATTGGGTATAAATGAGTTCTTTCCAGGCAAGGTAAGTATTTAACGAGACACGAACTAATAATATCAATTCAATAATAAATTAATGATGCAAACAAATTTAATATATTTATTAATAATAATAACAAATTAATTTAATAATTATTTACAAACATAACACTCTCTGTACAGCTTTTTAATTATCAATTGAGTTAAAAAACATTTCGGAGGCTAGGAATATCTATCTCTTAGTAGGAAGTACATAATGTTATACGCATTTCTCTTAGAGGTACCTAGACAGAAACTAGAGATTTTCGTCAGCTAAAGTCCTTATTTTGTGTTTGTTATATGTCTATACGGTATAATCACACCCGATCCCTTAGAACTTGTCATGTTAAGGAATAGACAAAAGTTTGTCTCTTTACTTAGTACACCATAAATAATATACTTCAAAATGGATTAAACGTTTACGTTTTTCAAACTTTTCCAAAAACGGAAATATCGTCAGCTGGGAGCGCGAATTCTTGTTTAATATGAAATATTTCATCCAGTTGCCCGGCTCTGGTCACGCCGGCCGCAGTTACTCAACCGTTTGCACGCTGAAATATAAAAATAATATAACACGAAATAAAGTTTCAAATTGTATATAAATTTGGAAGGCGGAAGTTTAATCCGAATACCTCTCGGTTTTCAGCAAGCATCAAATATGGCGGTTATTGTTGGTGTAATGGCTTTTTTTAATCCGCTCGGACTGACCGCGTTTAACGAAAGAGTTATTAATATAGCTATTTATATGTTAACCTTACATAATATGTATCTACTTTAAGATTTTACGTCATATTGATCAAAGATTATGTTTTTGTAATCCCAAACAACTGAAGTATGATAGTCCTAGAGCAAACAATTTAAAAGCGAGCAATAACGCCCGAGGATTGACGTTGAAGACCTTTATAAGCGTTTTAATAAACAAACAGAAAGATCAGGTACTATCAAGTTTTCCAAAAAGACCACAGAAAATTTTAAAAAACCAGCATAACATACAGATATCACTCTGATAACTTAAATTAAAATAGAATAAGTTATACAATAATATACAATAGAAATGAAATTTTGAAGTAAATAATAAAATCCTACAATGCTTCAAAAAACCATTGCAATGTTTATGTCTAACTGATGGTGAGTCACAAAATTTGAGAAACCGACGCGACCTTTTAACATTAGCTGTGACATAAGTTTGGCAACCTATGACCTTGAACATTTCACTTTTGTTTCGGATTAGGGAAAGTACAGAACATTGGCTAATCCGTCTACCAAAAGCTTGTTTAACATCTTTTATAAAGTCTCACATCGTGCATTACATTTTCAAAATTGTTTTTAGATTTTTTTTTATTTTTGTTTATACGCACTTAGATACAGAGCAATAAAATAAAGTTACTTACCATTTGAATAAAATTAATTAATGATTTTCTTACGACGCATTGTTTAAGATATGCCCTTATTTAGTCATGAAACGACTGTCCGCAATCATAAAATAAATTACATGTACATACCCTTAGTTCAATAAAATGAAAATCGCCATTAACATTTCCATGGAATTATCAAAACGAAAAAAATAGCGATTTAATCGTCACCGTGCTTCAGCCCGTAATCTATTCCGACTATTCGTCATTAATTACGCGCTCACGTAAAACACACATTCAGATTGTATCTCGTCCGGGAAATCGATTAGGCCGACTGCACAGTGACGTCTTTTTGTCGCGATTTAGCGATTACGTTGTGAGTGATTATTTAACAGATGTCACAATGAAATATTAGGGTCTGTGTGGATGCAATTCATGTTTGATATTTCGTTTTGCTTTTATTATTAAATATCTCGTGAGTCTTTATTCACATTATTATACATGTACCGGCTTAATTTATTTTGTTTGGACAAATAGTCATATCTTAACTACACAGGTACGTACTCGTGAATTCTAAATATTATGTAATCATTTTTATTCATCTTTCAGTTTTTAAAAGAAACGGTCAATTAACAATAAAATGTATGGTAAGGTCGTACAAAATTTGTTTATAAGGAAACACAGCTGAATAGAATATTTTTATGCTAAAATATTTCCTGCCTATTGACTGCCTCGTTGGTCGAGTGGTTGCAAGCGCGACTGCTGATCGAGAGGACCTGGGTTCAAATCCCGGGTCGAGTGCTATTAGATTTTTCTAATTTAGAATTTCTAGTAGTGACTCGGAGTCTGGAT
>DWEE01002327.1:0-11745 GCA_018245755.1 Parelbella macleannani
ATTGCTACTACTCTGAGTTAAAGCAGTAAATTCAAAAACTCGTTTTAACATGTAATGAGAGAAGATTAATTATAATTTATAATTATATTTGACCTTAACTTTATGCCGAAGGTGTTTCAACATTTTCCAATTAAAGTTAGATAGACTTTGGAGATTTAAAGTCTAGAATTATTAGTTTAAAGCTATATTTGTCACAGGTTACCAAATTAAAATTCAGTTTTTAGATTTAATGCGTGTACGTTGAAAAAAACGTACTTTAGAAAGTTCGAGAAACAATCATCATCACCATCATCCTCATCAGTATCAACCCTCAAAGTATAATTTTTCAAGTCGTTCTCGATAGCTCTTTTGGTTTTCTTATTAATAGTTTATTAGCATTCCAATTGTGGGCAACAATCTTTTACTAAGCCCCTTAAGCCTCAAATTAACTCCATCGCGATAAGACAGTATAGATTTGTGGGTATTCACTTTAATTATGAATACATTTGTCATTTTAATCCCCCTTGAAAACCTCTGACTATTATCTAACTTAAAACGGCCAGAACTGACTGGTCTGAGAACAGCTTCAGGTACCTACTTAACATTTTAGATTGCTAACCATAAACACACAAGAACTAAGAATGCTTTAAGTTAGTTGTGAAATATTCTCCACTTACAACGTCAATCATTCACACCAGATCGTTTTCGCCCTCTGCTGGACTTAAGGCTCTCCAATAGCACGCCACTGAGCTCGAAGATCAGGCCATCGTTTCCAACTACTGCCAGCCACTTTATGCATACCGTCACTCCATCTAGCTAAATGGAATTCAACGCTACGTTTGCTAGTTGAGCACACCACTCACACTATTGGATGCACAAAATATTGTTTTAAAAAAAATTCCTTCACTGCGGAACTATTCAGCGGTTCGTTTTTTCTTTGGAGGCAAAGTTCCGACGTGCGGCGGAACTACGGCAGCGCATTAGCTAACCCGCATGTAGTTCGCGAACTTAAAGATGGATGCACACATAAATGTACTGCCTCAAGAATCCAGTAGGGCTGCGTTACTTCAAGAATACAAAAGTATGTGATCACATAGGAATAATAACCATTATTCCTCGTCATATCGTCGCGCCAGATCCTATAGAATTTGCTTTTTGTGATCCTTTCCATGGTTTTAATTTTTTACACGGACACTGTGCCCTTCTTGTAAGTGCTGCATCCGTTGAAGTGATATTAAATTTTGAGATTCCACATAAGTAAATAGTCATAAACTGTGTTATGATTGGAATACCAGGCTTCCAGAGCAAAAACCCTAATTCAAATCGGACAAAGCACTCGTAATTGATATTCATTCATACAACAAAATATATGTAGGTATGTCTTTCTGCTTTTATAGAGGTACTTAGAGATTTTACTCTTGTTCTCAGTATAACGTCAGTCAGGTTTTTGTACCCTTTGTTAATTTCATGTTACAAAAACAATTGATTATTTCAATCTTACAAAAAACAGCCTGTAAAAGGACTATTCACTCTGAATGTAACAAACATCACCAGCTGCCAGAGGAGTCTAATTTACTTACGTTCAATAGTTGGCTACGCTTATTCCAAATCAATGATTATTTCACACGGTTGAAGATCTTTTGCAAGATTCTTGGGCAATTCAACACTAATATCAGGACCAAATAAAGGAATAATCTGCTGTATTACAAAATTATGTGTTGTCGAAAACTTTTCTATGTTGTCCAAACAAATGCAAATAAGAAAACAAACAAAAATTCTATTTTAACTCCGAAATGACAATAAATTGATATCGAAATAAGATTTAGTTGACGGCATCCTTGAAAATACCGCTGACATAAAAATTTCGTAGTGCCACCGCATTGGATGCGGTCCAACAAAATGTTCTTTGTGACTATGTGCATATGTAACGTCTAGGTGTCGCGCACTTCCAACTAATTCATCGCCTCCAACAGCATAATAGTTCTTAGCTTCTAACCGATGGAACTAAACTAGTTCTGACTATTCTAGGTAAGTTAAATTTGAGTTCTGTTTTACTCATTTTGGCTGCTGAAGCTAAGCTAATACGAATTTGCTTTTATTTAGTTTAACGATAGCAGCCGTAATAATATTTTTTCTGCTCAACGCAAACTGTTTTTATCTGTATACAATTTTTAACAAATCTTCCCGAAATTGGTCAATAATTGAATAACCTGTTGCCTAACAAATGACCGCTGATGATTGCTATGCAGGATAACAAATTTTGTTATTATCATGTGTGTTCGCACTACTTTGGTATAAAATGATGTTGATAAAGATATTACCGTTGTACATATTATGATTTTTATATCATCTCACTCTATTGCAGGATAGGCAGAGAGTACGGAGTTTCAAATATCTCTCTCTCTCTCTAGATCAGTCGTGTTATTAACATTGTAAATTATACTTATTAGTAACAAATTACAATAAGAACGGTCAATGACGAAATTTTAGTAAAAATATTGTGTATTGTCCGTTCATGTTTAAATTGCACTGAGGTGGATAGAAATATAAAGATGCAGTAGCAAACGTCGCATAGAGGATTATGAATAATGAAGAAAATTTTTTAAGTAGCGAATGACGTAGATGTACACGTTACAAGACATAGGTACACGTACCTCGTTAAAAGTTTTTAATGCATAAAATAACACCGTTAAAAACTATTTTGAACTTTTGCTATTTATAATGCAATTATTGCTTCTGATCGTCATTAAAAACTTAGCACTGTTCGTACAGAATCATATTTCGTTAAGTTCACGAATAATCGGTTCGCCGGTTTGGCTTAAAAAATTCCATGTAATTTTAAACTTCAAATGTTCGAACATGAAAAAGCTTTTTAAAATATCCATTGATCCGTTTCAACACTGTAATATCTATGTATTGATCATGGATTATTGGAAAGTAGATTTAAATTTTATAACGAAGTTTTATTCACAAAGTTTTACTGGATTCCATCTCTCGTTTACGGTTAGCAAAATTGAAATTAACCAACATGATTTAAAATGACGTTCTTCATATTAAGAAACCTTAAAAATGTTCATGGTATACGATATTTATTTTATGAATTGGTTCGAAGACGGTTCCATAAATTTTAGTAATGTTTTTGTTCAGCTCAGGTTCGATGTTTTAATAAACTAAAGATTGATGTAAAAATATACTCAATTTTAGCCGAATGAACATAAAGTTTTTTTCGAACAGTAGGTAGGTAATGTTCCACATAATATTAATTTATGTTTCATAATGGTTATAACCATTGACTTAATATTTTTAAAGAAGATCTTTACAACAGATAAGAAGCTATCCTAATTTAGGCTAACGGTTAGTAAAAAAATAATATCAAAGGAAGGTTATAATTAGTAGACAAAACTTAAGTTTATTTTGCATCACGTCAAAAACAACATCAGGTCTGCATTTCATGAAGGGATACACTGAGGAGTGTAGTGCTCTCTAACGATTCACCAATTATATGTCCGTCCATGGAGAGAGGTTTACCCATACACCGTGACATTCACCGGACACAGATTCGGATTCCGTATTGCTCCTGGGATTTGAAATTAGTAAAATACAATAATACTTTACCCGTTTCAGGAATCTATCCCGGAACCTTTTCATCAGCAATTGCAACCACTCGATCAACGAGACAGTTAGAACGTTAGATATAAAAAAACGCAGCAAATGTAAATAAAATTACAAATGAGAACTTCGTTAATATGAAATAGCAGTATATTAAAAATACACTCCAGAACACTTTGAAATTAAAATTTCGCTCGTAAATCATAAAAGGAATAAATATTTGAAAATTGCTATCCTCATTGGGAATTAAATTTTAAGCTAAACGAAATAAGATTCCATTTAGAGCCATAATAATCTAATATTTCACCCTTTCCTTGGAGAAATACGCTCTGTATTGTGAAATTAAAATTATCATTTCAGATTAAAAAATGGAAACGTTTTATTGTTATAAAAGTCAACGTATTTCGCGTTTATTTAAATTCGTAGCTTGCTTTAGACGCGTTAAGTTTTTAAACCACTAAATCATTATTAGTCACTTCAGGTTCCTTACGAGGTAGACAGAATACAAGTAAATAAAACACTCAAACATTACTACCAGTACAATTGTCTATACAAATGCATACAAAAGTTGTCAATTCCCTGTAACAAAACCGTACTCTGTTTCCACAGTTCAATTCCTCCATACTCATTCCTTTAGTTTTACCGGGTCGCAACAATACGACGCTACTGATTGGCGGTGGGCACAGCAAAAGTTGACTCTCATTTAGATCGAAATAAACTCGTCTCTACACTGCTATCGACAACGGAACGAGAGCGCTAACCCATTTTATTGTTCACTGGCTTTTACTCTCCGTTGCTACTCGAACTTCTTTTTTGCCATTCCGTAACCTGTTCATTCTTCGTGGGTATATCTTTTAAAATCAGCCAAATAAGTAACAGTTATAAACCTATTTATAACACAGCATTATAAAAGTTAACTTTTTCATGGTCTATGCGCTCTGCAACATCTGCAGAATATGTGAAAAATACATACGTATATCCAAAAATTTGTTCACGTCCGGTTCTTCAAGTTCCGTGTGGATTTTAAATACGAATCCAAGAGGACTGCGATTAAAATACTGACCACAAACTGTTATACTCGTATGTATATAAAAGCAGATAATCAGTAGTTGAGCAGGTATAATTAAATTATGTACCGGCTTAAGGCAGCCACGTTCATAAGAAAACTAATTAAAAAAAAAATAACTACTTGGGTTACGCTGCTGCATAATTCAATAATTCATATAGATATTCACGAAACGTTTAATAACTAAATAAATAATGCTAATCTCGTAGTAGCATAGCCGAGAAAGGATAGAATATAAATTTTTAAGCTTATAATTGCTGTTGAAAAACGCTTATGGTAGGTTCATTTTAATATAAAACCAAGTAATACCGGATTACGACATACGAGAACGGCATGTTTGCACTAGCGGGAAAAAACGGGTAAGTGCTAACGTGGGTGCTCCTGCGACTAAATTAAGAATGGAAACATACGGACTACTATTGCGTTTTATAACGCTTCGTTTCCTATCATTCAAAAACACCAGCTCTATTTTCACAAACAAAACAATTGTACATGCCAATATTGCTGCATATTGAAACTATGGAATGGTCTAATCTATGAATGTCTATTTTTTATATAACAGGTACGTATTTCCATATTAATATTTCGATACTTGTACCTGTAATGGCAAACTTTTCAGGTAAATTTAAAAATAGAGTAGGTAATACTAACGACATCTCAAAAAAAAATTCAGAGAGGTCTTGCTATGACTGATAGGTGTAGATGAGTCGAAACAAGTTTGCCGGTATCGAGGTCAATCCTTAGCCTCTGCCTATTGCTATGGGAAAAATACATGTGCATCTGTTAATAATGAAACGCGCCATTTCTTTTCATCTAAATCTTTGATCTATGGATATTAATAACTGTAATATTTAAACGGCGAAACAAGACGAGGCGTAATTTAGAATAAGATCCACAGTTTAAACATTGTTCTTGCAAATAAAGGCATTATTTTAAACTCTGCAATAAAGAACCTACTTTAACCTCGTGTATTTTCAGTTCAAAGATGTAAACACAAGAATTCTCGGTAATGAATTGAGGCATTCGCATCCAGCGCACTCAAGGCCATGTCACCGGAATATTACATTTCAAAATTTACTATTCCCTCACCAGTTGCAGACGCCCGTACTTTAGATAAAATTGTACGGATAAAGAAGTCGTCTCCTTTATAATTAAATCAAAATTAAACTGTCAATAGTGCCTGCTCAATAGTTTAGAACTTACTCACCAGTACGGGAATTGAACTTTAAGCAATGGGACGTTTCTTTGCAAAAATAGGTAGATTTTTAAGATTAAATATGGCTTAATGTAACGTTGAAACAATATGTCACATGATACTATGGCCGTTAATGCGCCCGTTCCGAGAGGAGGCTTGTTACCACAATGGAATAGTAAAAAGGTTATTACTGTGGAATACAACATTTATTAAACTGGCAACATTTTGTGGCTTGGTATAAAATTGTAACGCCATTGTAAGATTTGATTAAATAAAAATGTCGATAAAGTTGTCCGTGCTCTCTGCCTACCCCATGAGAGACCTGGCGTGAAGGTATATATGTACATACATATGTCGATGA
Source organism: Parelbella macleannani (assembly GCA_018245755.1). Taxonomy (NCBI): domain Eukaryota; kingdom Metazoa; phylum Arthropoda; class Insecta; order Lepidoptera; family Hesperiidae; genus Parelbella; species Parelbella macleannani. The sequence goes on from DWEE01002327.1 coordinate 6,211, forward strand.
AGGTTGATTATCCATTCATAGTTACATAAAGGTTAAAAGTTAAAGAGATAACAAATGTAAAACAAAAGCACTTCATACATACAGGGTAAACTGCATCAAAAGATACAATCGGGTAGGTCACTGCAATAAGATGGTATACGGATTCCATTTGCGTTCACAATACTATCTGTAATGGGATTGAGTTTGTCTATTGCTCGGGACTCGAACTGGAACACGAGGAATCGTGTTATGTTAAATCTATTCTCTACAGTGCAGTTTTATAGGTATAAAAGAGATAAAAATACGATGCGCTTACAGCGCCTTTCTGTACATTTTTTTAAGTGGCGTTTGGTCGTGATCCTGCCTTATGAACCTACATAGAAATCGACCTACATGTCAATTCCTACTTGTCTAGAGTGAACAACGCTATGTCAAAACACTATTCAACCAAGCCTAGTGTATACTAACGGCAACGAGGAGTGTACCGACTAGAACCACCAAGTACTCAAAGACGAGACTACGGCGAGGCGACGTGCACTTTTGTAATGACATTAACGTCACAAGAAAATGCAAGAGACGTGCATACGACGCTTTCTTAATAGAATGAGATGTTGCACGAAGACATATATGTACATACATAATCACTAAACCTCTTAATATCTACTAGTCCGCTGGTTCAGAGGTTAGCGAACCTGATCTGTAAGCCGGGTGTCCTGAGTTTGATTCCCATAAAAGAAATATTTGTGTGATGATTATCTGCTGTGGTTGGCTGTAAGAAATAAATGTATACAATTATGTATTCATATGCAGTTTATAGGTATGTCTGGTTACCATATCACAAACTCTACTTCGGGTTCAGATTGCCGTGAGTTGAGATTTCCTAAGACATTTATTTGTTTTATTTATCACGTTCACCACAGTTCATTAATTGTACGAAATTAATTAACCGCACGCTCAGCACGAGACTATGCAACCCAGGTGTTAATTCCAACCCCGCCGCGACACGGGCTGTGGGGAGAGCTGTATTGACATTATGGTTATAACTGCCATTATGGTTATGGTTGCTAATAATGGCAAAATACAAAAGGGTCATAGGTTTGTTTCCAGACTTTTTCCCTTAACCGCAAATTCGGTAAGACAAAATGGCAGCGACACGCTATAAGCTATTAGTAGCATTAAAATGCACGCCCCTAGAGTGCTTTCGCTCGCAGATCACGTTAAAAGTGAAACATTATATAATTTTTTTCGTCCTGTTGTTACCTGTGACAGAGTTAGTCGGAACGGACGTAGATGTTTTATTGTATTGTATAAGTATAATATAGTATAATTAAGTAGTATAGTATAATAAGTATAATTGTATAAGTTAACTAAGTTACGATAAACAACGTCGTCCCGAGATAGAAACTCGCGATAAGTAAGCAGCTCGCGATTGGACAGTGTGTTGGGTCTATTTTGTAAGTAACGTCCGTTTATGCAGGCGCATACTGCACAGGTAGAATAAATAGGAAATTGCTATAGACCTTAATAGCACTTTGTGTATACTTTATTCGTACAAATAAAGATTATTTAAAAATATTTTTAATTACCGAGTATTCATTTTGTATTTTGGCCGTATCTATATTTACATAATAATGAATAGTAGTAGTAATAATAATAATAGTACATCGCTTCAAGTTTGCAGTACGGCAAGTAGGTTAAAGAGCTGTTGAAAGAAGAACTTTTCCATCTTGTAAATTCACCTACTACCGAATGCTGGCAATGGCCAAGAAAGTTTTAAATTTAAATTTTTTTGCTGGAACTGGCCATCGCAGGTTCTCAACTTACAATTTATGGGACAAACTTACACCTTACACTTTTACACTTTTATTTCTTTAATTAATAGGTTACGATTCCAAGGTTCTTTCTGTATACTCATACAAATTAAAAACTCGTTAAAAAGATCTAAATATTTTGCACACTTTTTATTACTCTTATGACAGATAAAAAAAATCCTATAAAATAGTAGACATAAGGTTTATAGGTCAGCAAGGCAGCTTTATTATTACTTTCCTAATTTTTCATTATATGTACTAAAGTCTAATAAAAGTTAAATCTGAATAACCTACAACTCCATCCATATAAAAACAACTGATTCATGTGAAGTAATTAGTCAACACGCAGACCGCAATGACAAGTGACCACTACTGTCTAAAGACATCTGCTCCACCGTGAAAAAGAATACGATCCACCTATCATTCAACCATTCCAAAAACGAGTAATTGTCGCAACGTAATCTTATGCGACACGCCCCATGGGTGTCATCCAATCCCGTGACAGATACGAGTCGCACGATCTGATCGCGTGTTGCAAATGATGTAGTGAAAGGATTCGAAGTGAATGCAATGATTTTACATACCACCTATTTATCTGTTTATATAATTGAATATCACATTAAATATTTAAAAAAGAACAAAGTTTGTATACACATTAGTCCACACACGTAGGCTTTAATAAAATATATAGGTAATTCAATTTCTGATGACCCTGTTTTCAGACTTGTAAATTCGTGATGAAAACTTTGTGATGTAGCTCATTTGAGCCTTTTCAACTGTCATTTGCTTTCGCGTTGTATTAAATGAACTCGATTCAGTGCGATGCAAATTGCGGACATGTGTAACTTTATAATATAATTTATTATCATATAAATAACTATATCTATATACTATATACTAATCATATAAAGTTATAAACTGTTTCTTTGTCTAGAGCTCGAAAGCAAGACTGCTATACAAGAGGCCTTTGGTTCGATAGCCGAGTCGGAGCATAGTATTATTGAGTTTTTCTAACGTAAAATTTCTATTTGCAGCTGAAAATCTCTACTTTACGTCTGTAGGTATTTGTGGCCGATGTATATCAATAGGGTCACTCCCTATTCCATGGGAAGCATAGCATAAATAGTTAAAACTGGTAATAGGTACTACACATCTCCGCTTACCCCTTCAGAGAAATACATGTACGATGTACTCGTATCATATGATTATTTCATATATAAAACTACATTACAACTGTATCTATAATTTCAGTATCACAAATCGGTGTTACACCTCTATAACAATACACACACCTACCTATATTACACCCCGAGTAGATACAGAATAGCAAACATCGCTGCACAAACAAGGGTTGCCCCACAGTAGCTAGGCGTCAAATAATTAATTGCATGTAACAATGATGCCCCAAGCGCTGTGAACGCATAATGAATTTGTAATTATACGAAGGGCCGAGATGATTATTGTAGTAGATATCATTACTTATTTCCCTTATCCAATGTATTGAGGTTTATAATCAGATCATTAGCGATGGTCTGATATTTGAACACACGGAATAAATCTACGGCTGAACATAGGCTTCGTTCCACCAAACCACTACGTCTTTTGAGTCCAACAGTTCATCACAGCCCCGACGACGATGCCGTTCGTCTGTGTCATGGATTAGGTTAGTGTAAAGAAATCTATGAACGTATTAAAATCAATAAGATAAGTTCTCATTCGCGTCGACTCGTGGACACTATTTCCTCAAAAGTAGTACTTAAATATTATTAAAATATACTTTTTAAATTGCATATAAGAGATTGTATATAATATTAAAAATAAATTTTAATAAATAACTACTGATCAAAACAGGGACTGCAGAATGGAGATAATTTTTAAGGATACCGACAAAAATCCTCCAAAAATGTCGTCGTACCATTCGATCTCTAATGACGCTCATCAAATCTTAGCGGCCCATTTAGACCTCAGACGCTTCTGCTTAAGTCCACAGCTGCATTGCAATTTAAACCCTCGGTAGCATCGCAGGCGTCTCACATCGAGTTACATTTTATACGCTAAGAAAGCTTTCAGGAAATACGACACAGCTTCGTCTTTCCATTAGTCCGCTGAATTATTTACGAAAAGCGACGGCATTGAATATTTTTGATGTCTCACTTTGCGTTCGGTTATTTTGAAATTGTTGTGTATTTAAGACTTATTTTTAAAAATAGTGTCTATTGAAAACAATGTCTTGATAAAATTATGCTAATGTACATAAAATTTATGATTTGTTTCCAAAGAGATAAATATTCATACATATGTCCAATGTATACTTAAATGCATACGTACATATATATTCCAGAAGACAATTAAAAAAAGTCGGTGAATTATTACATCTCTGGATTTTTTTCCGACTCTTTTATCATTTTAATTTTGGACACGGGTTTCCTCTAAAATGAGAGAGTTAAGAAGACGGTAACACTTGAGGTATCGATATCATATATGAGTCAAACTTCTGCCAACTCAAAAATACTCTAACATCAATCCATTTCAAGCACCATAGAGCTATGAAACCCTAAACAAAAGTTTTGGGTCACTTTACGAGCTGAAACCACTGAAACTCGACAAGCCGACTAAGTATAACCCTGGTCCCTCGCAGTTCAGATAGAGCGGTAGCCCAGAATTATGTCTCATTTAGCAAATTGAATATATTAACAGCATTTCCAATCCGGCCCGCCAATGGTATGAATATAGAGGTGCGATATCCCTCAGGGCATCGAAGGGTCTAAACAAAAGGCCGGGATAATGCGACCTACATATCGTCTTCAAATTCGCTTCGTAACGTGTAATATTTCAGACCCTTTATCGATGTGTTTATTCCGAATATTCCCCGGCTTTATCTGGATCCCTGGAATTGATTTTGGGACCAATAAAATCTTTGAAAGCCCTCTGACACATATATAGCATATAAACAGCGACGACTTTGAATAGGGAGAAACGTATCATTAGCTCTGGGTTTGATCTAAATTGCCAACCTGCACTTGGGACGGACAAAGAAGAAACAGGTCAGGACTGTAAGGACATATTTAGCTTTTGTTTGGTCTTTGCCTACCCAGTAATGCACCTAATATGATATTGTAATAATAATCTAATACTTTTAAATATTTTACGTTACAAAGTATTCGCGAAACCAATTTTTTCGCGAACCATTAAGTAATTTCGTGGCAATAATTTACCCCCATTGATATTAATGTATTTTGCAGACCCCGTCTTTTAGTTCTTCCGAACGTTAGATAATCACTCTCGTCCCAACCAAATTATATTAATGTGGCACTTTATTTACTTCGCTGAGTACAATCGAATAATTAATGGCTAGGGGTTTAAACAATTGTATTTAATATATTACGTTTTATTTTTGTTGTAGAAAATTGACAGTCAACAGTTGTCATCGAATGACCTTATGCTAAACCACAGTTTTATCCCAAAGGAATACCGATCTGAACAATTACCCTACTAAACACTATTACAAGCCTTATGTATTATGTATTTATGTTACATATGTACGTAACTACCATATAAACAAACAATTGAATTGAAGAATTAAGAGCAAGAATTCATACGCATAAATATACTTTGCTTCGAATACTTTCGAAATAATCTTTAAAAATTTTTTTGCTAATTGCTAAGAGGCTAAAAATATTTCACGCTAATCTTCATCAAATAAAATAAACACATTTTACATATTTAAATCCATATTTACCTACAT
>DWEE01002328.1:0-11744 GCA_018245755.1 Parelbella macleannani
AAAACATGACTTTCATTGAGTGTATGTATATACCTTATAATGAATAAAAGAATTTGAATTTGAATTTGAATTTATTGAATAAAAATTTGTAGAACCGACGCCCAGACGATGGCAATTACATAGTCAAAAATACTGATTTTATTTATAACCAGTAAATTGTATTACTCTTCTAGTTAGACGATACACCTTAGACACTATAAGTACGTTTAATTTATTTGTAGTGTAGACGAATTGACACCCAAACACAATTCGTCATGATCCCCGATAGTAGACACTAATTAGCGAATCGTTCCCAAACATTTAACGTAGTCTGCTACGGCAAAATAAACTCTATTACACTAGCATTGGGTATTAATGAATGCATGATTAAGTTTTGTTTCAATTATCACTGATTATAAAAACGAAAATCTTCTCGACTTGGAATTGGAACTGGCGTTGACAACTTCCGCGCGACTATAACGATTTGTTCCTTGTATTTATTTTATTATAGCTTCTATCCATCGCTTCGTGTAGTAATGAATAATTATTACGTCGAATTTAACATCTAATTTAGAGCGTTTAAATACAAATTATGGCTTCAACCCTTTTCATTTTAAAACGAAGTCTGTGTCCGACAATAAAACGATAAATAGGATATACCTATACATACTTTCTGTTACCGGAAATAAATACTATGCACTAAAATAGCCGAAAACAGCAAAAACGAAACAATATAAATAAATATCTTATCGATAAGGATTTTGTGAATATTTTCTACATCATCACGATCAACCGGATCCTGTAGGATGAATCTCAACTGCTAGTTGCTTTGCATATATCGTCACTCCATCAGATTGGAGGGGTATACACATGTTTGTATGTGTTATTATTTTTTACCTACATGTTTGTGATTAAATTAAAAAAAAATTAAATTAAATAAAATAAAAAAAATAAAAATAAAAAAATTAAATTGAATTAAATTAAATTAAATTAAATTTTAATTAAAACTAAATCCACGTTAGTACATATGTTTACTCTCCGATATTTTCTCATTTAGGCCGGTGCTCGTGAAACGGCACGATTGAAAAACACGTTCTGCTATTGAGAATTTTAAATAAATAAAACTAAATAATACTTCGTACCTCTATTTATGATTTGAGATATTTATAAGTTAAAACCTAACCCAAAAGACATCGCAGCAGACCGGCCTGACGACCGTCATGACCAATAGATCTATTCAAATATCAATATTTTGAATGATAATACAATATCTGTCGTGCCATTGTGTTCTAAAGATCAGTTTAATAATAACAATATCTTCGGACAAGTCAGAGAGCGATGTCTGATCCTAAACTAGAGAGTGCTAAATCAACGTGAACAGGCAGCTGAAAAGTACTCACATAATATATACATTTCTAAACATAATAAATAGGTAGTAATATAGGACATATTACATGCAGACAGATTAAATACTCTTGCGCGGCTCGGTTTTGTCTAAATGGAAATAGAACCTACAATGGCCGGTTCCGCAGTTAAGGAAACCTAATTACTGCACCGACAAGAGTTCTACCATTTTCAATTTAAACTAATAATAAAGATTATACGGAGATCTATAATTTGTCAAGATCATCAAATGCCTTTTTCAGTCCACTGCTGGACATAGACCTCCCCCAATGAGCGCCATTGCGCCGTCCTTGGCTTATCGGCTTACTTATGCGAAATACGTTTTAAAAAAAGTAAACACCTCCCGTTAAAAGAAATTTGATAAACACAACCATATTGTAATAAGTAGAAAATTATATGAATGAGTACGAAACTTATATAGTTGTGATTTTAAAAGTATTTGTTACTGTTCCATTCATATTTATTATAAATACATATATTACGAAACATTACAGTTTTATTCAGCGACGTTCTAAACGAATTATTACCCTAGTCATCATTAATCACCACAACTTTAAGAATCGTTTTAAGAATAAATATCACTCGCTCTAACGATGAAGCAAAACATCTAAAACTACACAGGTTAGAGTTCTCCATGAGGCGAGTAAATTTTTATAATCCTTTGTCACTAACGCTTCTCATTTTGATAAGAGAGACGTATCAGAGAGAACAGCGGAACGACAAAGGTGTCAGCAAAATTATTGTTTATGGCACAGTAATTCAAAATACGACATATTGCTATTTTACCTAATAGGCGCTTCAGTTATTATACTTATCTAAGTTAATCGTAAATTACATAGTTACTGACAAAGTACACAGTTCAGCCATTGTATAGAATAAAGAGTTTTAATTAAATTTAATTAAATAAATCTGGCATCTGTGTCTCACGTATTTTGTAATATTTATTGAACAAGTCTGCAGTTGGTGTTGGTGCACAGATGCTTAAAAAAGAAATCAACTTAAATGTTTTTTCCCGCTAAAAAAAGACTAAATAAATAAGAAAAGACAGATAAAATAAGAAAAGACAGAAATATGTAGAATTAATCACCATATATTTTTAACGGCTGGAACTTGCTACTGAAGTGCTATTGTAGGATGTACGTACCTGTAAGTCACGAAGACTTAACTTAAAGAAAGCGTACATCTAACATTACATCGCATACCGGCTTCAGTAAATTAATCTGTAATATGTCTTCTGTTGAAAATCGTTATGTTCTTGGGTCCTTTAACGACACAACAACCAAAATGGTCTGTGCCCATCGCAAGGCAACAGTCAAAATAATTTTATCACCAGAACAATATATTGAAAGAACTTACACGTTTAGATTTGCTTAACTTGTTACATGAATAGCGAATGCCATTCCTCAGAGCAACGAGCGTTACGACGATATTTAGATTTTATTGCTCACTAACAATTTTATTTTTGAACTGATAAATTTTCATATTGGTGGGTCGTCGTCTTGTAAAAATCCAATTATAAGAACGTTGTAAGTATAACTACGCGAAGCAATTATACGCCGCGTCCTGGAATTGGAAACTCGAATTTGTACAGTTGCGTCGTAAATCATGAGATGCTGATAACAATTTGTTTATCGAATTGTTACTTTGATTATTTGCTGATTTGTTTATCAAATTGTTATAACTGTAACTGCTTAGGGAATAAAATAGTGTTATGTCAATCGTGTGTAACGTACAGAAAGTTTATTTTCACACACTCAATGAATGTTTCAATTAACTTTAAATCCAACGTTCGAAGAACTCAAAGAACTGTATGACTAATTTGGTCGTTAGAATTTAAATTTTTAATATAGTTTATTACAACTACGCATACAATTGAATGTCTAACATACGTACTACACTGATATCGTTTAATATACCTAATACAATAATATAGTATTACTAAATGAATGAAAAAAAGGAAAAATACTTTAATAAAGGTGTTACCGCTTACAAAACTATTACTTAATATCAATGTGTTAGCGATATTACACACGAAAACAACCAACAGTACAAGTTGTGTCCAGGAATTGAAAACATGAATATGTATGAACAGTCCAGTCGTAAATCAAGCGAGTGCTGTATGACCCCGCAATGACTTTGAACTTGTAACGTTGAGAAAAAAGTGTGTAAAAAAGCAATAGTTTAATCGTAATATTTAGTTTATGTGATTAACTATAATAATTATAATAAAGTAAATCGATCTAGTGTATTTTTCAATGAAAAAAGGGTGACATTAAACATTATCGAGTGGATCTACACTAAGATTAGACACACATACTCGTAGAATATATTGTCGAAACACATTATAAGGGGCATATTAATAAACAGAAAGTAGCCACAGTAAATTTATTAAAATTCATTCATTGTTATTGTTAAGAGTAATAAGTAGTAATAAGTCCCATTGAAAATCTGGGGTAGACGTCGATACTTATACCTAAGTTATGTATATTATCTAAATATATTGTACAAGAATATTTATTTCTACACACATATAAATAAAGGGCTAGTTTGTAGAGTTGGTAGTGAATATTATTTTCTTCCAACGTCTAGCTTTTCCTCCTCTGAAAATACACATTATCTTTTAAAGTGATAGGTTCGTTCTAAGATCCATACGATCAGACAAAAGTTATCATAAATTGTAGCATAAACCATTAAATTACCTCTTATGGATTTTTTTACTTAAGTATTATTATTCAATTTAATAGCATGGGAAAGAAACAATGAAAGTCAGAACAGTAGCCAATGAAAATCCTTAATCTTTACCTACCCCTATGGGGAACAGGTGTGATAATAAGTATAAGTAAACAATAAGTGTTTATGTACTTTTTTGTTGCTTTATTAGATGATATTAAAAAGAAATATTATCCTTAAGCCCAAAGCTATTCTGTACGCGCCTGTCCCCAGTGGGATGGTTTCAGAGAAACAAAAGTAAGAATAAACCAATTTGCGTGCCTTTATTTTTAGCGTGTGCCCAAAACTGATTACTTGTTATTAGTAACAGTAAAATGTATTTTCATGTACTAAATACTAAGATAAGTGTTTATATGTTTATAGCAAAAAGGGCATAGCTAATGGACTGATATGTTGGCAGAGTCATTATTTGTTTGTGGATATGCGTTCTCTAAGGAAGTCTATAAGTCAGCAGTGTATGAGTTCTTCGAGGGAGTTGGATGAATGTTTTTAAGAGACATGGACAGGTAGTAATGGTTGAAGGTTACCATTTGCTAGTGCAACTTCGCATCTTGGTAGAGAGAGCTCTAGGCCTCTCCCAGGTGGCTACATTTTAATACATAAAAAGAGCGTTATTAGCTTACAGTGTAGTCTTTAACAACGAAGTATTTAAAATATGATCAATATTCTTAACACCGGATATAACGCAGCATAAGCAGAGAGTACTTATTGTGTGCCAAATATTTTTACGTTGTTATATATATACTTTATCTTTACCTGATGTGCTTCTTATACACTTATCATTCTCTCCGTCCATCACCTTAAGTGAACGATATATTTGGACTATTCATACTGCACGCCAATAGAGGTATGATAAGGGTAAAACTGAATAATATTTGCACACCGAAAACATTGGGACATTACGGGCGATGTGTGGTCGTAAACGTAACACTGAAATATTGTCCTCCGCCCAGCTCGCTGTCGTAGTTTTACGTGTTTAGACTGAACTGTTGATTCACCGTTCGCATAAACATTTTGACCTTTGCGCCCTTGGTTATATCTGAAATCCAGGGTTAATGCTTCCTTGACCAACCGAAAAATAAAATGGCGCTGGCAAGTTACGTATAATATAATAATTACATTGACATTATATTCTATTCTTGTCAATGCTTAGCTGCAAGCCACTTTAAACTATCCATGTCATGTTTAATTTCCTTAATACATCCATAACTGTGGTTTTAATTAAAATAAATAGTAACTGCGGGTAACACATTTGAACACATCATACATTTAATATGTAACTTACGCTTTTAGTTTAAAGAATGTTGTCTGCGACTAAATCTCGTATCGACCAAATCGCGATTCAATACTTAATGTCCTCCGCGTCGATTCAGGGAAGTGGGATGGGAACTGCGTGTATGGAACCAAATTTTACATAGGGATGTGACTTATTGTAATGGTACTATTTAAAAATAATCATGCATTTGTTTTATAACGATTGACTGCCTCGTTGGTCAAGTGTTTGCAAGCGCAACTGCCAATCGGGAAGTCCTGTATTCAAATCCCGAGTCGGGCACTACTGGATTTTTTATTTTAGCTTTTATAGAATTTTTTAGTAGTAGCTCTCGGTCAGGATCTGTGCCTGGCATATGACAATACCTCAACACCTTCTCCATTGTGGCACATAAACGTAACTGGTGAAACGTAGGAGTGTACTACACTCCTCTGCCTACCCCTAAGGGGATTACAAGCGTGATGTTTTATTATGTAAATTAAATCGTTACGTTATTTTTCTTCTATTTTATTATCAGATAACCGTATATGGAGATATCCTAAGATATCTATGGTATCATTATACTATTGTGTTGGGTAAACAATTGTCCTTTTAACGGCGTATTCATTCAATTGTATATTTAAACAACAATACAATCCAATTTTGGTATTTATAAGGGCAGATCGCAAATCAATCGTCATTCTAACTCAAGACTTCTGAGCTAGCAGTCGCAAGTCACAGGTGGATTTAACGAGTTATATGTATCATAATTTTATCACAACGATGTACATATGTCTGAAATTACGACTGTGCTGCCATAAAAATGCAAGTATTTAAAGAAACGTTGTGTTCGGCTTTTCTGAATTTCTGTTTCCTTCACCGTGGCATCGTACCGGCGAGCCCTTATGTAAGTAGTAAGCCAACAAGATTAAACTTGTTTAATGGAACCCTCTGTAAAACCTACAATATGTAAGAGTATTCGACAACCTTCTTAATTAGTGCTGCGTTACTAATCCTTTAACCAGTACATCATACTTTAATATTCCTTAAGAAATAGTGTATTTTTTGTGAAGATATGTTTTTATAAAATATCAAAAATTCTAAGTCATATCAGGTAGAGACGAAATATTAAAACTATGTTAAATCTTCTTTACTAGTATGTGTAATATGAATTAACTAGACACTCTCATAATACAATAACATTGAATATTTGATTAATATGTACCTAGTTGTAATCAAGTCATGAACGGAATTACGTCAGTTTGTCTTTTCGCAATACCTAATTATTATTATACTACGACGCCAGGTCCCTTCCAGATAAGCAGAGAGAATCGAGTGTCAAATAACTAAAAATTGTACCTGACGTGCTTTTCCTACATTCGTCACTCTCATACACAGACCGGTTTCAGAGACTTCCGGCTGCCCCAACAGATCATCAACGCCATGAAACCACAATCAACATTATACTAGAAATTAAACAAAATACACTAACTTATGAGTGGAGACCCTAAGGCATTCGGGTTCATTTATCAAGGGATGCATGTCGTCGCTGGTGATGTATCGTAGAAAGAATGTTACAATCGTGGCATGTCTGGAGTTATGTGCCAGGTCCTGATATGCGATTCTTTTAGTCATACTTTCACTCGACCGTCTGTCGATGTTTCTGCGAAGTAACATAACATCACGCCTGTTTCCTCGAAGGGATAGGCAGAGGAGTGTAGGATTTCCACTTTTTATATTATAATTCCTAATCCGTATTAAGTTAACGAGATGGAACATTTTCCAATTGATCGTGGCTAGTGAAAGAATCTCAGGCCCAGTTGTGAAACATTCAAGTGTAGAAAAGCCCTAACATTAATTCCTATTAAACATTTGTGATTATGCATACGTTTAAATTATGTACCGGTTTAACCCATCTAATATGTACGTTTTTCGGATTGATCTTAACCGCGAACTCGCTCTGATCGGCGAAACTCACAAAAGCCTTCGAATAGGTTATAAACCAGTCGGTCCTAAAACACATAGGTAAGTTAAACCTATACGTAATATTTCTGTTGTAACGATGTTAATACATACACATTTCCACGCCAAGTCCCTCCCTCGCGGGGTAACCAGAGAGCACGTGTAATTACGTATTGTAACATATTTCATTTTCTAATAGAACAATGTACGTACGTCCAGTTATTGAACCTGTCTGTTTGCACGTGTCTGTGTTTACACTCGACACTGTTCACTGCCCCAGCCCGCTGCTATCGAACTTTGCCGATGTTTACTCGCCCTCTGTGGGCATTCCTGTCACACTGTTTGACTTCTACCGAATAGGAAAATATATTCATTTGTTATCTATACTTACAAAACTATAACATTTATATACGTAGGTACTGTCAGCTTTATATGGGTAGTGATATATGGCACTCAGTGCTCTTTATCTGACTTGTAAAGAACCTCGTGTGATAATATACATATGTACCTATATCTATTGTAAATTACCCTAATTGGATTTTACTATGAGAATCAGGAAAGATGACATTCAGGAAAATTTTCTACAAAAAAACTTAGCAAAACAACTTACCCATATATTCTATTTACCGGCCTCAGCGGAAACTTACAAGAGGGTAAATATTGGTGAAGTATGAAACAAACCGCTTCATAGAACAAGGTCGGTGGTTATAGCGCGTGGTCTAACTAGACAAATAAAACCTTTAATAGTTTCAGCGTTTCATTGTTATTGAGTCAGCCCACAAACGTCTACACTTGAACATATGTGTCTCTCCCAAGTATGTAGGTATATACATATGTATAATGAACAGATATATGTACATCATGGCATTGTGTTTCAAATGCATTCGTTGTAACTTTTAGAAGGGAATTACACCACTTTGACACTAATTTAGAATTAGAAGAATAGTGTTATACGGATGGGCAGATTTCACTTGCTTTAGAGAATATTACGGAGCGTGCTGATATAGACAGGTTTTCTTATCATGTTTTTAATGCATGCCGTCGTTACTTTGGAAGCCCAGATGTGAACCCCAAACTCTCGAAACGGACAATGAAAACCCAAACGACTAAGGTACTTAATACCAAGATATTTACTGCTTTAACTAAAATATATAACAATCAAGGCAGGATAGGATAGAAATTAAATTATCGATATTTTTACCACCATAACCATTTTATTGAAATTCCCACAAAATCCGTTTGCTAATTTAGTTTAAAAAATATCAATTCAATTATCATGCATCTTATTGTTTATAATTAATTGATTTCTTAACACTAATGTCATTCTTATTTGTTTCCATAAATTTGATGTTAAATTGAATTATCCCGTTTTAACGGTTAAAATATATAGCCACAGCACTTCATATTTTCATAAAAGAAATATAAAAACAAATAAGAATCAATGCACACCATTTTAACCACTAAACTTACACAACTTAGAGACTATTTTATAACACATTAGATTTATTAAATTACACAACAAAAGCCAAATCTATTTCATATAATTTTAAAATTCTTTATTCGCACTTTATACCTGATTTTTTTTTTTAAATAATGATTTTTCAATTTTATCTTTTATAAAACACGTATACTATCTTTAAAATGTTATTCACAGAGCTTACATGATAATTACATTTTAAAACTTAGACAACACAGAGCTCACCGTCCCGACTAACGTAGAGAATTATTGTACATGCTACGGAAATGAAACAATGATTTGTTACAAGAGATAATCATTTGTTTCACTTATTATAATTATAAAACAACATTATTATTCCTAAAAATTAGATTAAAAGATATATTATATTTATTGATTTCATTAATTTCTTTAATTATGATATACTCTTAAATAAAAATTGTTTTTATTCGAAATTAAGTTACAAATGCTCACTGGGACACATTTTATTTATATATACTTTTAAAATAGGAATATTAGTTGATATGATATTTGCTTTCTCGCGTCGCATGGATTAAAAAAAAATGAATCTGTTTAAAAAATATATGAATGCACTAAGCCTTACGGTAAATGTATTAGATAGACACAGACTCAATCCCCTAATTAACTTGATAACAATAACAGTTCTGTGTTTTATTAATTTTCCCGCGTCATTATTCTTATTGCGAAATACAAAATATTATGTAACTTGTACAGACTTATTAAAATCCTCTACCCCGTACGATATTTTTCACTCCCGACTTCCAAATTTTTTATAAAAAAAAAATCATTAAGTCAGGTACTTTCACAATCCGCAATAAAATATAATCCAGCGATACAATAAATACAATGCGGAAGGAAGAACAAAAGCAGAGAATAAGGATAATAGATAGACATTAGTTAAAGATTAAAGAAAGATTGAGAAAGGGAAACGTTTCTGTAAAATTTATATAATTAAATTAAACGTTTAATCAGCTTAGAACACAATTCTATACCCGATTGTAAAATTTTCAAAATCCCACTGTTCGGGCTGCAGTGAGATTTTAAAAAGGTGAAAACATTAAGTAAAATTAATACGTGTACAGAATTGCATATCTAATGATATAATCTGAAATGACGGTGTTACAATCGCGATTTATAATTAAATTATATTAATTACAATATCTGGCTTTGTAATAAAAGAGGTTTAAATGGGGATGTAAGTGATATACATAAGACTCTTCTCTTAAAACAAAACCATCATATTGCAAAATTTACATCATTAAATGATTAATGAATTGGTGTTTTTTTATAAAAATTTTACAAGAAATTAATAAGCGAGTCACAAAATAGTTTGTGAAGGAGAAAAAACTGATATTACTGGATTTTATTTTATTCATACCTTACAAACCACCTAACGAACAAATCTTTCGCAGTGGAGGACAGTATTTAAAATATTTTTAAAACAGTACTTTGATTATTACATATTTAATATTGTATTTTTTACTTTACAACTATGATGACCGTCAAAGCAGCTGTAACACGACGCTATATAAATATCTAAAGAATGATTTATTGAAATGAACGACGATTAAACTAAATTTCCTTAAATTTGTTTAAATCCATCGACGGAATTATAGGGCTGCTGCAAGGCACTGGTTCATTCCTGAAAATAGATAATCCATTTGAGAACTTAAAAACAAATTTGATCACAAAAGAAAAACTAATTTTAAAAAATAGAATTAGATTAATTAGAGAATTAGAAATGAAATTTTAAAAAATAGTGTTATTTGTTAAAGTTAAAGAAAAGTTTTAAAAATTTTAAAAATGTTCTGTTTTTCATTTATTATTTAATACACCGGAGCAAAATCAAAATGTAAATTAAAACATGATATTTATAAACTTAATGTTAATTTGCCGTCACATGTACCGTCTAGTTTCACTGACAGTTTACATAGGTCTTGAAATATTAAACTCGTGGAAAACTGAATGGGTTCAAATTATCCTAAGCGACATTTGGACTGAAAACATCTCATGAGATCTCTACTTACCCAGGTAGATCGGATCTTAAAAACGCTTTAGGCGATTGTGACAACAATTCAATTCCATCACTATTGTCGCATATGATTCTCGAAAATGTGACTTTTTTTATTTCAGCCAACTGACCTGAAAAGCAAAAATGAATAGCAATTTTACCTTTTTTACCTACATTTTTATCAGCTGTCTGGTTTCTATAAAACAGGCTCGGTCTAACTTGCGATTATAAGACCATGAGTGACCCGTCTTTAGCAGAAAAAAAAATAAATGGGTCGATGGCGATGATGATGATATAAAATTATTGAGAATTTACTCTTTTTAAAAGCTCCAGGGTTTGAGACAGGTCCGTGTTCATAGAAAAATCGGTCGCCGTTCTTCAATCGGGCAAACTGGTCTGCAAGAATCTGTGCGAAGGTTGCGCCAACTATCCCTCCGTCAACATGTTCTTCTAGAAGACCTCCGACCCACAGATCTATATCTTCCGGGCTGCTGTATACAGATGCGAGTCGCTGAGCTGCCTAGAAATGTTACGAAAACTTCTTCATCGTCATATTTTATTATTCCAATATTCTCAAGTTTCTTAACAAAATGAGAAGAGTTAAAGTTACAGTTCATCACGCTATCTAAGTGTGGATTAGAAGACCGCACGTGTCTCCAACAATATAAGTGGAGGACTGAAAATATGTACATTGCATCAGAATGCTTTACTTAATTTAATTTTAAAATACAAAGTTTTAAATTAAAGAAGTGCGCACCAGAGCTTCAACCCAGGACCTAAGTAGTGGGAGGTTCACTTCTAAGCCAATTGTTGTCACTGCTTTGTAGATATTTGTCCATATATTATAAAAGTTATTGTTGGTGGCTATTGAAATTTAACAATTACGCAAGAAATTTACGCTCAATTTGTAAAACAAGAGTTCCTCTCAC
>DWEE01002329.1:0-11744 GCA_018245755.1 Parelbella macleannani
ATTTACGTGAAGTAGACTTATAAAGAAGAAATGTTGAATAAATAAAAAAGGTAAAAAATGCTTATTATTATTATTATTATTATTATTATTATTATTATTATTATTATATAGGAACGAATGAAGCGTCGTGACCTTACTGCGACATAATATTTGTATTTATCTGTGACGTAACTCACACCTCTGTTTAATTCATTAATTCGCTTTATATTTGTAATTATGTTATTAATTCGCTTCATGTTCCAATTTCAAAATTTGTTCGACTCGAAATGTTCAAAATTGAATTCGCATCAGGGTTTCATGAAAAATATAAATAAATTTTTAAGGCGTTATTTAAGTAGCTCGTGAAGTTTAGCGTCATATTGCAAGATTATGACGTACAAATGTACGTATGCACGCATGTGTGCGTTAGTATCCGTAATTGGCATTACATATATCGAAATATAAATATTCAAATTGCACAAGTGTGAGGATATACTTTTCTAGTGTATCCACAAATAACCCTTTCGCTATTCATCCTTTTGTTTCATTGTCTTGACTCGTAAAAAAATTCTGGAACAAGTGGATAAGTTGGAGCTTTGTGTGTTTAACAGATGGCGAGTTAGTTAGTCGGTTGGAAAAGCATTTCAAGTCTGTTAGTGTTAATATTATAAAATCTTCTTGTGCTCGAGAACTTGTTGGCGCGGTACTCTGTGCTTTGTTTCATTATTCAGTACATAAATTAGTCTCATCTTAGCGTTACTTGGAAAATATTGAAAACGTTAAAAGACCTAATTTCAAATCCGTTTTATGAGTTTTCATAATAATTCATCGAATACTATTCTTTACCTTATGGATTTAAAATAAATTTGTATATGGCACTTGCATTAAAATACTTCTGTAAGATTAAGACATTGGTACTTATACGCTTTTTCCCGTTTTTTCTAAACTCTTTCTTTGATTTAAAAATCGATTGAATGAATGGCAACCAAGAAGTAACGAGATAGGAAAAATAGAGTTAGATGAGTTAGAAGAAATCAATTTTACACGTACCTACAGCAAAATATATATATGCATAATTTAATAAATGTTTATTCATACAAAAACTTTCCATTGGAATGCTTATTATTTTTCGTTTACAAAGATTACTAGACAAAATAACAATTTGTCAATGACATGCATAGATACATTCTATACGTAACGTGTATACTTATATGTAAACAACAAAAAGCTTTTTAAACATACGTGTGTGTGTGTGTCATTGTTTTCAATAAACAAAAGGGCAAACACTCGGTTCATTACACGATACTCTCCACACTTATCTGTTGTGATAATGAACTGATAATAATATTCTGTGCGCAAAACCAGTGTGTGTAACGTGGCCGCGATATACTTTTGTTTATGGCTGAGTACCGTGTTATTATTGCACCATCACCAGATTCTGCGCCTTGGTCTTCCACTGCACTTGCGCCCATCAACAACCGCATTGTACACCACTTTTGTCATTTCTTCAACAGCCATTATGTCTACACGTCGGAAACATCGTATCGAACCATGGCTTCCATTAATCAAAAAAATCGCTTAACTGTCTACAAATAGAGAAAACGAATGACGCCTTTTACGTTACAGTTAAATCTAATCCGTAAACTTAATGTCACTGATCGTGTATGATAAGATGTTAGTTCCTTTTAAATTACATATTTTAAGGTTACAAAATAATGTCTTCTTGTTGTAGGGTAACATTTTAATGTTAGATATATAAAAAATAATAATAATTTTGTGAATCCTGTAAACAAATGTATATGGATACGAATCTCTTGTAATCTGTATAGATAAAATGACAGAGATATGCCGTTGTGTGCGCTGAACGCAAAAACTACTAGACAGATTTCGATATTCCTTGTAACTTTACTTTTTAGATACTTGGACCTTATTTAAAAAAACAATTACGATACCTTTAGTTCCCAAAGTTTAAAAAATCACAATAATTAGTAATTTTTAGCCTATTAATGTATGTAAATACATACTTTATTACATTCATGTACAAAGAAGAAAAACATAAAACATATTGAAGACAGAAGCCTTCTATATTCTTCTCTGTACATAAAATATATTATTGATAACATAACCCATGCTGAGTAAGTCATGAAATCAGCCAGAATATACATATTTGAGAAGTCAATCAGAATTTGGGCTCCATTTTTTCCGTAGTTTTTGAATTATATATGATTTTTTGTAGAGCATCTATAATAAATAGATAATGTCTATTGGCTTGTTGTTGTTCACGTGAAAGTGGATATGTTATTCGTTATTAAGTAGAGTTCGATTTCCAAATGCGATATAATAACTTACATATAGAATTAAGTGCACTTATGTATTTAGGTCGAGAACATCATCGAGGTGAATTAATATATTAATACTTGAACTCTACGTAGAGAGTATAGCGGTTTGTAGGCCGCCTGATATGAATGTTTTAATGCAGAATTTAAATGGACATAAAGGTATTTTTTTTTTAAATAGCCCGCAGAATTTATAAAATATAGCTCTATTCATGAAATATGTAGAGTCCCGGGAGGTTTTTCATCGGCATTTTGTATCCCCATATTTGTGACAATATGATTTTGTCTACTATACATATGATGACGAAATAAAATGTTTAAAATTGATTTTAAATGTGTTTTGACGCTAAGTAAATATCACTATTATTATAATGAGTCAACCCATCCATACTCTAAACTACAAACGCATTGCTGTTTCGTGGTAAAAAATTGACACAGCAGTGGAGGTGCTGCAAACGGTATCTGAACAGGAGATTACTTACTGGCTTTTGAAAGTTACGAAGTTATTAACAGGAGCAGACAATGATTAAAAGGTTATTTGCAATCAAAGTATTGATATTTGTGGCCTGTTATTTAGGTAAAATATATGATCGTCTCCATTAGATGACACTTATATGGCTACGTAAACGATAATTGGAAAATATGGCATTTACTACATTCATTCGGTTTTATTTTTCAAATTTTAATTTAATCCTGAAAAAAATCAATCTATCCTTTATTGTATGCCGCTATAAATCAGTAAAACATAACAGACAAACATAACAAAGGGTAAAGTTATAGCCAGTTAAATGTAGGCAATGTCCAGGTTCAATGCTTGCTATCGTCGTAGTTTACTGAATTTATTGACTTTCACAGTTCTATTAGTTTATCGCTGGCCATTTGCCAAAAACGCGAAAAGCGTACGGAAATAAAAGCCAAAGATGGCAAGATGAATTACAATTTAACACAAAATATACTCTTTGATCTTCAAGGAATGTGACATCTCTGAATTCACAACGGATTACACAGGTAGATATTTTCCATATAACAAGATATGCGTCCAATAGTGATAATGATTATATTCATCGCTGTATCGCTGTTATATATCCGTTTTCTCGATTTTACTATCTCCCGTTTGGCATTTACTATATACACATCGACATGTATTATTAGTCGGTTTGTACGTCATTTTGTAAGCGTGCTACCAGAATATTTAACTTTCTTGTTCGAACGTTTGTTTACTCGTATCACGAATATCTGGGAATAGGTATACATTTGTTGATTTTGGTTTGACGTCATCCTGATTTGCTTCATCTCTATCTGTTGGTCTAACCGCAGGCGGGAGAGCTACATTCGTCAATGTTATAATACATTTGTTAACAATGCTTAAGGACCTATTCCTAGTAACTATTACTTCCCATAAAGTCTATGCAATGGTTGCGTAACTGATCTACTTTTTCTCCAGACAGATATTTTCTCAATTTTCACTGATGCTTTGCTTCGGTGACGCTGAAAAGGCTACTCCAATCGGCGGCCTACGAGGCTGTATAGAAACACAAATCTCTATGTACAGTTCCTATGTTTGCGCACTTAGTTGGGCTACCCACTACATCCATTCTGTAACCAGCTAACACTACACTGGTTTCTATCAACGTTAACACAAGTTTCACAAGACATGTAGTTTGTAGTTATATACACGCATATCAATAACTCTACGTCTATGAAGTTATCATTACATACATAGTATGAAAAAGTATTGATACCTAATATTAAGTCTACCAGTACAATTAGGGTCAACAGCGGATCAAGACCAATTAGCCCAGTCTAAAATCCCAGGGTGCTAGAGTTCTGAAACCTTTATAATAGACTGTTGTATACAGTTACTTTAGACGCGTCTAAGGTAATTTTCTTTCAGACCTAATAAATTGTTCTTATAATTTGAATGCTAATTGACTTGAAATTTGAAATGCGGCCTATTTGTTCTTATACCATAAAAATTTATCATTTCTATGACTTAGTACGTGAGTCATTTTGAGATAGTTTCTTTGCATATTATTTTAACATACGTACAATTATTTACTGGCCTATTGATTTAAAGCTTAGTGAGCCTACCAGAAAAGATTGCGAAATTAATTGGTGCCCGGATCCGGCGTCTGGATTCGAAATTATCTAAATAAATATGTACTTAGAAATATCTGTAAATATTTAGTACATTTATTAGAGAAAAGCTTTAGCTATTTCGAGTTCAGAAAGCCATATGTAAGTTGTCATAATTTATGTCTATTTGTATTTTGGTAAACTACTCGCTGCCAGTGTACAGGCAAGCGAATCCCTTATCTAAAACAACTTCGTTTCGAAATATCTAAGTGGGTGTTTCACATGTGCTTTGATTTCCTTCTATACTACGCAACATTTATTATACACATGTTGAAAATAGAGCAGAAGTAGCATTATAAAGATGGAATAGTAATGTAAAGTACCGAATGTAAGATAAATAAATAATTCCTTGTTGCGTAAAAAATGTTTACGAAATATTGCGATTGTAATAAAGCTGTTTTTAAAATCTTCTTTAGATTACCCTCTTTTTCACTTTTTGCGTTGCTTCTTCCCAAAAGTGTATGAGAATAGAAAGTGTAATATGTATAATGTAGTACCTATTAGAAATTCGAAAACGATATGTTAAGTTCTACAACATTAGCGCGATCTTGCCCATACAGGAGATCCTATCGGCAAATTATTTGGTAAAATTGTCCGCAATCTGATTGACGAGTTAGTTAGTCTTAATTAATTTTTCCTCTTCTCTGCAAGTTGTACTTTTCTATACCTCGTAGGAATACAACAATCCTAATATATTTTATCATATCGTTTAGGTACTAGTTATTGAGCTCAGGT
Source organism: Parelbella macleannani (assembly GCA_018245755.1). Taxonomy (NCBI): domain Eukaryota; kingdom Metazoa; phylum Arthropoda; class Insecta; order Lepidoptera; family Hesperiidae; genus Parelbella; species Parelbella macleannani. Next base: position 5,187 of record DWEE01002329.1, read on the forward strand.
AAATAATTAATTAATTAAGGAGGGAGCTCGTTAGGACAAGTTAAGTGTGAGTTTTGAATGACTGGTGTGTTGGAGGAAAAGTTATGGAAGGTTTAAAGGAAACTCCGGTTCGAAAAATACGCTTAAAAATAATAATAATAATTGACCCGTTTGTCATTCCACTGTTGGAATATGGGTGTCCTCTCATTTTGAGAGGGTTAAGGCCATAGTCTCGAACGCTGGCCAAGTGCGGGTTGGCAGACTTCACAAATACGCTTATTGAACTAAAATAACATTACCTGATATCTATCAAGGGCGATGGCAGTAATAGAGATGGTGGAAACGAAGATCGAAATGGCCTGGATAGCTCCGCAGGCTTTACACAGGCTCGGCCAGTCAGGCAAGGGCCAGTGCTTCGTCAACAGCTCCATAAGGGTTAGCGGAGTGCCAACGCAGCAGACCAGAGCGTCGGAGACTGCTAAGTTGACGATGAACATGTTCCTTGCCGTTCTCATCACCGGCTTTCGTACTACCTGAAATAATAAAGCTTATATCTAAAAACTGTTGGTTTTACATTATCATTTCACAAATATTATAGGCACTTTTTAGAATGTGCATTTTATAGTTCAAAAGACTTTAAACTAAAGCTCGTGTACAAAATAACATTTTGAATAGAAGATACTCTTCTAGGAAACTTTCGCGTGGTCATTATTAAGCTATGAGCTTCATTTCGAGACAGTTAAGGACTTCATAGAAGCTTCCTAATATTCGAGCAGTAGGTTTCATCATCAAATATTATTTTCGCCTAATTTTTGGAGAATTTTTCTAACTACATATTATTACAACAACAGGCAATTATTTCAAAAATGTATTATATTTTTTAGATACACGAATCGCTTGAGGATATTGCTTTATGATGTAGATTAAATTGCTTAAAACCAAATCCGATGTACAAAGGAGTCACAATAAAAACTGGCTACGAAAATAAACAAGTGAAGCCAAAGGTATCAGAAATTAAAAACTGAGGCAATTTTAAAACTGGTATATTTGAGTAAGAGAATTTTCCATGGCAAAGCTATACAGAGATAATTACGCCGAACATCAAAGGAAGGGTACTTCAAAGAAACATCTAGTGTCTAAACATTTTTCTTTATTACATCGGAGAGTATTGGAGGTACTTTGCTAAGATTCCTTAGAGACCAACGCCGTAATGGCAATTGTCCAATACCTATATTGAGGTTGTTTGCTGAGTAGAATATAAATAAATAATATGGCATAGAAAAAATGGGCTCGGATAAAGTACAAGAAGGTCAAAGCGTATTTTATATTATTGTATAGGATTTCTATTAGAAAGTCCTCAGTTATCTGTGTAATAAATAATAATACGAGTAGCTAACTGCGTAAATTCTTGTTTAACCATTTTTCTATTGCAAACGTAACAGTAGGTACATTATATTGTATTTTCGCTATATATAAACTCAGTCTCACATCCATAAAGCTAATCGTAACGTGTAATACATGGATAATACAGATATTATATTTGTCTTCACAAATATTAGCAAACATTCAGAATTAAACTAAAATTTCGCTTTACTACGAGTAAACACGAATTCAGTAACGTTCCATATTAAATTGACATAGCTGTTTCGAAATCAATTTCTAGTTTAAGTTTCAATTGAAAATAAAAATTTATGTAAATAATAAAATTAAAAATAAGATTATATGTTATATAAGGTTATATTTAAAAAGTTTTCACAGACAATCAATAATAATACGAGCAATTCGTATAATTAAGTGGGAACATTTTGTTCTTTATATTAACATAAGCGTAACATTGGAAATAACATTAATAGCGCTAGGTTACAGTTCTTTTTAAATTATAACTTCATAATAATATTGGGAGCTTTCCAGATTGAAACAACTTTTTTATCATTGAGAATTTCTGTTCTTAAATAATCGTACCTTTTTTAAATATTATCACGCCAGGTTCCTCACGGGGTAAGCGCAACTTAACGTTAATTTCTTTTCTATTCATAAATTGCAATCTTACAATATAAATATATATTACATCCGATAAATTAATTCGGAAGATTTTCACACGCGAGCAAGTATTTTGCACAGTATCGAACTATAAATATCGCCCGCCTTATTTCGGGTCGGGAAGTAATTAGTGGCGGCATCGTGATTTACACGGTACGTACGCAACTGGGGATGTTGGGAGACTAATTAAACCTATGTGTATTCGTAGGTAACTGTGTGTAACACGGTGCGGTAGAGTTGTTCGAGTACTCAGCGGTATACCGTTTGATGGATACGAGTTTTGTACTGTTTACACGACCTCGCACGAGGTGATTTACTACCAACTCCTTAGTACACTTTGATGCTAACATCTTAGTTGTCACTGTGGCACAAATCCTTAAAACAGTGAAGTGTTTTTCTCTTTATATGAGCGTGGTTTATTTGACATCTGAGTAGCATTTGATGTTCCTACTGAGATGCCAAGTGAAATTAAGCTAGTATATAAAACACTGGATGTTGCTCGCTTTCCCAAACACAATAAGTTAATATCGTCATTAAACCCTAATAAAATAATGAGCGCCGCCTATTATTACAATTATGTGTCTGAGCAATTCTAATAAATTGTTTATATTGGCAACGTGTTGCGGCTTGTAATTGAACTCATTCCAAATTATTGATTACTCTAAAACTTGTGCCATTTTTAACTCCACGGTCGATACATCACATATTTTTAGTAATTACTAATATTTACGTCTGCGCGATATTACTAAATTTTTGACAGCTATCGCGTAGTAAATTCGAATTAAGAGCGAGAAATATGTTAGTAATACACTAATGGATATGATACAAGTATTATAAGCATTTCTTATTAAAACAAAACACCAGGCCTGTAATCCTTGAAGAGGTAGGTGGAGGAATACACTCCCACGTTTCACTAGTTATGTTTACGTCCCATGGAATAGGTGGTGAGCCTATTGCCGTACACCGGGCACAGATCTAGACTTCGAGTCAATACTAGAAACTCTAAATTAGAAAAATCTAATATTATCCGACTCGGGATTTGAACCAGAACCTTCCGTTCGCAGTCGCGCTTGCAACCAGTCGACCAAAGAGACATTTTCTACTATTATGCAGAATAAGATAATTATTATTCTATAAACATATTAAATGGTTATACTTACAGAAATAACAACTAGTGCATTGCCAACAGCGCCGATCACTACCAGGATGCCATAGAATGTGAGAAGAAGAGCTCTTGTGGGATCGTCGACTTTTCGATTCAGAGAGAACTTTTCTAATAGATTGTTAGGATTCTGGATGCCTTGGGATGCTTCTATAAGCCATCTTGCTGATGCGTTCAGAGTTAGGTTCATACTGGGATCGGATTTCTGTAACAAAAGAAATGCTAATTTAAATGACAAATCTCAGGAATATTCCGAATTTCGCTCTAGTCTGATAATATAATATAAAGCCGGATAATAATGACGCGAGTCAAGTACAATTATATTACATATATCATTCATCAATCTAATTTGACAAGGAACGGAAAGTACAGAAAAACACGATTAAAAGAAAAATGTGTAATATCATAATATAAAATAAAACAGATTATGTTATATGCCATCGATTCCAACAGATTATTATGTTATATGCAGTGCAAAAAAGTAAGCTCAAGTTATGTTGACGTAGCAAGCTTCACAAAAGGTTATGACGTCATTTGCTGAAAGTCCGTTTTTTTCTTACGTGAAGTCATTTTGCAGAACGCAATAAATATATCTTATTGTTAGTTTTCAGCAAACGTACATTCTTCGTTGGAATCCATAATAATATCTGTGTCTATTCCTCTTGTTCATTGAACTGAGACTTTCTGATCGAAACTGCACAATATGTATAATGAAAATGTCTGAATATTGAGCAAGGTAAACACTAGTGTTACCGGATTGGTAAACAATTATTATATGGTGCTTAAACCACGGAGGAATAGACAAAATTTAAAAATTACGTAATATTGTACATAAGTATACTCCGTATATACTCGTATAATACTTATTCCATTACATTAAATAGGACAATTTATGTCTCAAATGCTATAGTTTCCGCTTACCCGAATTTCATCGTGAAACCGTTTTCAGGAGGACATAAAAAGCTTTTACAGCCGAAATTGTTCTATACTGATCCCAAGATAATGGTTACATACGTTTTACTGCGAAATTAATTGCACGGTTGCATATTTTTATTATATTTCACTTCTGTAGCGGTCAAGCAAGATCAGTATACTCGAATAAGGAGCATCGAAGCGAAAGCTACTAGTAAAGTAGGGAAGGCTTACGATGGTAAATATGGCAACACTTTTTATCAGTATAGCTAAATAATCACGGTTCTTGATAATATAACTATGATGAACGTGAATACCAAAAAATTTCAAAGGATGTATGGGCGTTATTTGAGTTCTGGACACTTTTCAAACTGAGTTCAGTCAATGCTATCATACAATTGAGCCAAGTCCACTGGGGAAGAACAAAAGTTAGATTTAAGGAATTCTCGTCCGGGGTCAATAAAATAACCGTATAACTTCCGCAATCTTTGCAAACTATAGGTTTTTGTAAGGCTGCAGATCATTGAGTTTTCCTGGTGGGGCTCAATTTATTTTATAGGGGTTGTGTATTCAGAGTTCAAGAGTCTGATCAATCGAATTACAAAAATCGTACCTTAAATTGCATTTTTTGTATAATGGTTTGAACTAAGTACGAAGCGCTTAGAATATTATGCTTGAACACCTAATTTATAAAAATATCGCCGCTTCTTTTAGTGATAGTTTTATAATCGGTAATTTTCAACATTATATAAAAACTGCGGTTATTAACATAGATATCTAATATGCAACGGTCGGGCACAACTACATATAATTATGTCCGAGGCCGATATGACTGTTATATGAAGAATATAAAGTTTATTTTTCGGTACTCGATATCTTCAATTCTTTCTGTGGTTCTGGAACATTGTCGAATGTGTACAGTAGTAGCAGACCATACACTTGCAGTGAGTCCGTGAAGGATAGATTCAATTGAGAATAACGTACAAGTGAAGATTATCTGCGATACCAACTACGCAGGAAAGCGATACTGCGAATTAGAAGTTTTAAATGTATTCAAAGGTGTTTTAGATAATATTTTACTGTAAAATCAATAATTTCATAGCCCCATTTTACCGGGTTAAGACACTCGTAAATCCTGATATGTAATGATTCTTCAAATAGGTTGGAATTTTGGAGAGTTGTAAAAATTACAAATCAATTTGTTTTAGGAAAAACCGTACTGATGTTAAATACAGGGTAAGGAGTAACAATACTTGATATAATTGTCGAGGCAACCTTCCTATAGTTTCCTGTAGTTCCTTTTAGATTGCTTCATTAAGGTTGCTTCCTTCGCTACCTATCTTTAGAGACAATTTCCGGTGCGGTGACATGAGTGTAAGCGAGTGGAGTTCTAAGGAAATAATTTTGTTCTGGCTTATTGTTTCTTACATACCTGTTAAAACAAACTTCGCACCTAACATGAATATAAATTTAAAAATATCTAATTAGTCATCTACACAATATATTTTTATCTTTTCAATAAAGCTATCAAATTGCGTCTGCAAATATTTCATTATAGAGCGAACTCAAATTATTGTGTACATGGGTGGAAGCATGTTTAATGAACTCTATTTATTTTTATTGAATGTGAAAGAAATGCGGCAGGTCTGCAACGATAGGGATGTTTGGCACTTAGTGCTCTCTGCCTACACTTCCACAGACTTGGCGTAAAGATATGTATCTACGTTACAGTACTTATTATGAAAACGCAAACTTATTTTTTTATTTTGGTGGGTCGATAGGTTTCTTTAATGAATATTGGTTCAATTGAAAACGGAAATCGTTTAATTGGGCTCTCAAGTGATCTCTGGTGAGCCGATATGAGAAATGACTTCAAAATTGCTTTTCCGTGCAAATAGAAGCATACTTTACTATCTATCTATGAAAGAACATACCGTATCTATGAAAGAACATACCGTATTGAAATTGTAACCAAACTTTTTTTAATTCCTCCAGGTTCATATTCTCAGCAATCTCTTTATCGTTATCACTATCCCTATCTCTCTTTATCACTATCTCAGCAATCTGTATTACTAGACAATGATCTGCTTTCAAAACGGTGAGCGAAGATAGTAAATTAGTGAGATTCGGATTATCTGACTTCATATAAATCAGGCGCTATAATGGAGTATTATCAATCGTTCAATTTTCCTCACGACGTTGTTTTCTTGCTGATAAAAGTATGAAGCTGAAAAATCAGCTTTCAGAAGTTATAGAAAAAATTTAATTATATATGCTACGCTTAGATTCCTGGCATAAAACAAGTTAAAGGTAAAAAATCTGTAGAATTATTCCTATAATTGATGAAGTCAGAACAAAAAAACATTCTCATACAGAAATGTCTATCGAATCTGGGCAGTATATTTTTATTATTGAACAATTTTTTTATAGATAGACGTGCGATGCTGACAAGAAAAAATATTAAT
>DWEE01002330.1:0-11742 GCA_018245755.1 Parelbella macleannani
GGATATGTTGTTCGAAGCATAGCACGGCAGGTTTGTAAGGATAGGGATATTTGGCACTCCGTGCTCTCTGCCTACCCCGTAAGGGACCTGGCGTGAAGAAATGTATGTATATATGTATGTTGTTCGAAGCCAGAGCTGTTTATGAGGAAATCTCTGATAGTGGCAAGGTTTAAGTAACATTTCCTTGCGTCCGGAGGTAAGTAAAATTTTTAAGGAGTCTTCTGAGATATCTCGAACACTTCCTCTACGGGGGTTGCACATAAATCTGAATTTTCACCACCTGCGCTATATCAGCGTGACAATTGAAAACGTCACGGTGCTACAGATCTCATTGAGTTATCGGGAGGAGAACGGAAATCAAATTTAAATTCAAAACCTTATTACTCTGAACTGAAGTACGAGTAAAATACTAAACTAAGACTAATGTTTTATTAAAACACATTATTGCTTTCATCCATTTTAATGTGCTAAATATACTAGTCTGCAAAAATTTGTTATCTTTATATTAATAAATTGTTAATGCCTACATTCGATAGAATATGACTGTCTTCTATATTTGATAGCGTAAGTAAATACGAGTATAATACATACGATATGCATACGATATAATACATACGATACGATAGGTATAATATATACGAGAATACAAGTTTAATATCATCTTCCATTGTCTTATGGGCATGAAGACAGTTATGGTCAATTTTTTTACGCTATTCTTAAACAAGACTACACTATTTAAGAGTCGCAAAGACACAGAAAACAAAAAGCTTGTAGGCCACAAGCATGTAATTTAGCACAAAAGTCCCATGAAAGTCCTGAGTGACCACTAAGAAAAGAATATTAGAAATTTAACCCCTAAAGGGGGAAAATAAGGTATTTAGTTTTACGTTCTTGGTTACCAAGAAACATATTATCATTAATTTGAATGTATTTTAATATTTACTCGTACGCGGACGAAACCGCGGGCAACGGCAAGTAATTTAATATCGCATTATCATGTCAAACTGATGAAGACAAATCTCTTCCGGTAACAGCAAAATGAATCTTAGTAAGTAAATAATTACTTGAACAATGGTCTAAAACTGTCAACCACCTACAAGTTCTAGCGGGCTCAGTATTTAATAAAATATTTATATAATAATCAAAAATTTAAAAATAGGGTCGACGCCATTATTATGAAGGCTTAATTGGCGAGCGTTCTCATTAAATTTTCTTGATACCTTCTTAATAAAATCGCGGACCTCTTTAAACTTATAACGAGGCACAGTATCTACTTCTTAAGACTTTGGAAACTTGTCACAATACAGACCCGTATAATGACTGTTTTTAACTACTTTCTACTAAAATTGGACTCCACAGAATACAACGTTTCAATTTTACTGATTTCTTACGTTTTTGTTGCTTGTACTTTGAGCGTCGATACTCACCTACTTTTCTTATGGTTTCCCTACAATTAGCGTAAAGTTTATTGTTCGTTAATACTTTAATAGCAATTGTTCGAGTCTTCTACTAATCCACTGTTGTCAAAAAGGTTATCTCTCAGACGCTGGGTGAATCCTTAGCTAGCCGCCATGGTCAAGTGCGGGTTGACAGAGTGCACACACACTTACAGAATTATATAGTAATAAGACGAAGATAAGGACTACGAATCGCTTATGAAGGCTTCCTCAGAATATTTTCTTCATCGTTATATTTATCTCAGAGATGTCTTAGCGATATTCATTACGAGCGACGGCTCGTGATTTTTCAAAATTAGAGACCACGGCTCCATCTCTGACTCTATGAATCTGCAAATTCAGACACCAATGTTTAAGACATTAAATTATCACTACCATATGCGAAATGATGTATTGTGATAGTAATGTGAAAACGAAAGTGAATGTCTATTGGTTTTATTCTTATAATATAATATATTTCCATTATAGAGCGTAAAACTACTATCATGAAAATGCACTTATACGTGGAAACTTTGACAAACTTTTTATATTAAAAATATGTTTTATCATTTACACATATATTGCCATGAAGGCCATCCTATGTTAACAAGAATATGGAATAAATAAATATTACAGTGTTAGACAAAAACAGTCTATTTTCAACACGTATAGTTTGACATTTCAGTAGAAGGATAGATACGAGTAATATGCCGCCAATTTCTCTGCTATTGACTTATCCTTTTCCAAAATACTCTGTGTAAATACCCTAATGATCCAAGGCATACAATTTAATCACGCTATATAGCCCTGTATTACGTGCATATGTATATACAGCACGTAACAAATAAGAACAACATTGGAACATAGCCGTATTCGATCGCTCTACAAGTTGCGAGGTCGAGACTCTACCCACTGCAACCACAAGTAGAAGTTTTACTTCAGTTCGACATGTTTAATAGAAATCGCGCTTCAAGCGAGCTTTCGTAGCGAAGTGCACGACTTTGTTTGTTACGGGTTCAAAGCTGAATCAGTGTTAGACCACCAACTCGGCTTTTAACTCATTAACTATATTACCGGACTGTTTTGAGTAAAACAACTTTACTCTCTGTCTTCCCCTTAAGGGAGCTGGTGTGATGATATATGTAATTTTTTCACGTACATATAATGTAATCTCAAATTGAGGCTTAGTTCTCTGTAAGGTTTGTTCATAATTTAGCTCGAATGATCTATAATCTAAATTATTCCGTTCTTAATATGACATAAAACAGATACCGGTTGTCTGTGTGTATACACCATCTTTAAAACTTTCGATGTTTTTGTAGTATATAAAGTATTGAATTAATCTTTCTTCAAGGTCCAAGCTATCTTCGTTCCAATGCTAATGCTTTAATGCTCTTAGAGTGGAAATTTAACTGATCTACAGATAGAATTACTTTTAGATTTTTCTATCGGACAATATTTCAGTTCGAATAACTAAAAAATTATTCACAATACCCAATAAGAAATTAAATTAGATTACGCAGTGAAACTTATGGTTGCAAGGACATAAATTGATAACTCCGTTGGGGAAAATGTAATACTTCACTCTCCCGTGTTACAGATGTAATAGAGAAGCGTGCGGGTCAACTGAAGTTAAATGGTAAATGGAGTTGACATCTAATGTCAGATCAAACTGGAATATTAGCTGTAATTAATCGCAAATATGTTACCACTTGTAAGCACCAAAACTGAAATTGATATTTTGACGTAACGTGATATTGCACACATTGGGGAATCCAACAAGAACACATGAACCAAGGATGTTTTAGACAAAGAGGTGCCCCCGACAACAAGCTCTGAAAATTGTGTGTAAGAGGAAGAATTCTAAAATTAAAATATTTTTTATATCGCTTCTAAAAAGACCTGTAAAAGTAACGCTTAAAAGAGCCCTGAAAGGTGTGCGATAAAGTTTTTAAAGGCCCCCGTGAACAAAACTTTTAAGGCATGAATCTCACAGCTCGCCATTAAACTTTTCGAGTCGCGATAACATTATTAATTCTGTTATTACCAAAGTCATCTATAAAAGTCTTAAATATTTAAAATATTTGTAAACAAGCAGTGTGCAGAGACTTATAGTATGCCATTAATGAGTATACCATTTAATTTTAATAAAACTAATTTAAGTATGATTTTTTGCTTGTCTTAAGTTTATTTATTATAAATTTTACGACAGCAAAGGTAAAATATGTTCAAATGACATACATACATATGTACATGCATACATATATTATTATGATATGTATACATATTAATACGCTATGATGTAAATTGAATCGAGCAAGGCAAATATTTTTTGTACTGATAATCTGAAGTAAGTAATTTACAAATGGAGTTAAATATGTGTAAAACGTGGGGGTGTAGTACACACCTCTGCCTACCCCTTCGGGGGTATCAGCCATGATTTTGCGAGTTAAATATGTATTACCCACATGATAATATTTTCTTGCCCAACTCTTTACTCGCTTATAGTTTTTGATAGATTCGTACATTATTTGGAAAATTGAAACGCCCCGGATCGAAATGGTCCAGTGAATAACCAATAAAGTCTTTGTAACTTTTTATACAATTCCCAGTAGCGAAAGTACAAAAACGATTGACCTTCGATTAATTGGTTATTTTTTTATTCAAATTTAAATTAAGAATAAAAAAATTCATCGAGCATATTGAACCCTTACTACATCGTGCCAGAAGCACAGAGTTTCCTTTGTCGTTGTTGTAATGGGCGCTTTTCTATTATATTGTCAACGATCTACAATAGAGCACCGCGAAACCGTTTATGTCTAGTTGTAAAATTATCTGTATTTGCCTAGAGTACCGGGTAACTTATGAAAGTCAAACCAATAAAGGACCTAAGCCGCATATGCCCTTTTCTATTTAACAATACATACAGATCTTGTCATGTTATCTAAAATATACTCGTACAATGTCGCAAAATCACACACAGGCTAAAAATTATGTTGAAAAAGGAAACAATTTATCGAATAATTTAATGATTACAGAAGAAACAACGTATGATTCACTAAGATACGTTTGTAATTGACTTAAATAATCAAAGTCAAATATAATACAATTTGGCAAGCTCGGTTGAATACAAAGCCGCAAGATCGTCTCAGTGTCCTCATTGGTATTCTATACCAGTCCAATGTACTCGTACAAGACACCTGACAATTACCAGACGATATTTCATTCTTGATACTATAGATACATATGTAATTAATACATATATACATACATATTATAGCTCATTAAGGAGAATTTTAAAGTGTTGGGGCGTTACCCAATGACGGTAACCTTTGAGCCCATATCGAGTGAAGTTCCGTCCAAAAACGTGGATTTATAATGCACAACAATATACTATACTCCTCTGCCTACCCCTTCGGTGATTATAGGCGTGAATTACGTTACAGTTTTTTGAATAGGTACCTCACTAAATTGTATATTGTACTTTATTTATTTTTATTCACAGATAATTTTGTTATGAATGTAGGCGGTGAGAAACGTATTTGTTTCCATATTTTATAATCGGTAAGTCAGAATATATAAAATTTTTATTAATAACGACGTACACGATTACTGCATTAGGGTTTGCGGAACAAAAATTACAATTGTGGGCGGCGTCGTGGCTGAGGGCGAAAGGCTAGTAATTGATATTTATGGACGTTTTGGTAAATTTTGTTTACCTAAATAACATTTCTTAGGTGTATATTTTGGAACAGTTAAAATTGTTTTTGGAAAAATCTCCTACTTGCAAATGTCTAGAGCGAAAGCTACCAAATTATCTGTAAAAGCTTTCTTTCAAAATCAATAGCCAAAAACAGCTGAGGTTACATTTTAAATCAGTTCAGCAGCTTGCCGCTGTCTCTTTCATGTCGTCGAAGCATTTGATCTGCACCAGGAGCACTCTAAGAAAAAAGAAACAACTCTAAGAAAAAAAAAAGAAAAAATGTCTTACGGACCATATAGACAGAAAACCATCGTTACACAACATTATGACAATGGTCACAGACACCCTTAATCTCTTCGTAATCTCTGATTCGGTTAAGTAGTGTGACAGAACTAGCTATAAATTTGCTTAATATGACAGAAATAGCTCTGATACCGCTTGCACGCGAATCGAACAAAAGCCTTTAACGAATAGTTTCCATGACGTCATAAAATATTCTGCAGTACGTGGATAAATTGGCACGTTGATACAGCGCCTAACGATGCATTCATCGGATCCTCATTCCGCTAGTTGTTAGAATGTGATATTTTTTTTCAACTGCAACAGTCTTTCATAGGTACAGGTTTGATACTTGAATATAACTACTGCAATAGTGTTTTATTGCACTACGTTCAATATATAATTAGCGAATTTAATTTTTATTTCAATACAACCACACGAAATTGACAATAGAATAATGCTACAAAAAATATATTTATATGACTATATGTTTGTGTTACAAACAGGTATGGACCGTTTAGGGTAAATAACACGGGAATTGTTTAACTTGTGTAAGAATTAACTAAGTAAGGAACTTAGGTAACTTAGTAACTAACTATGTACATAAGTAATATTATTTTCGTTCGATCGTTACGTTTATTACTGAAGCCAGGTTAGCCCAGGTTTCAGATACCCTTGTTATAAATAGTTAGTAGATAATATCGCATGACGGACGGAAGGGGACAAAGCTTGATTAATGGCCACCCTTTGAGGACTATCGAGATAGATATCCTCACCTACACAGGTTATATTCACCTTAATACCTTTAACAATAAGGGTTATAATTATATAAAACTTAAACGCTCTATGTAGAGTCGCAATTTGTGTTTTGCTTTGTGATATTGTTGTAAAGTGTTGTAAATTTTTGATGTCAGATAGAGTTAGTAGTAGAGTTAAGTTTATAATTAGGGACTCTTCCCAAGTGTGTGCCTTAAAATCATGTAGTAATATAAGAACGAGGACAGTTTTTATGGAAAATAAAAATATTCCTATATAGGATACAGGAATATTTCTATAGAGGAAAAATCAATAGCTATACGAGTATTGGAGGGTATACGTATTCCTATACTATTAGTATATTGTATAAAACGAATTGATATGGGAACGACAGGGAATACGTCTAATGAGTGACAGTGTGTTACAGTAATAAATAACAGTAAGCACACTTCGAAAGCCACACTTCGATCAATAAAGTATGTTAAAATAGTCAAACAGAGTATTGTTCTAGACTTAACTACCGCTTTTGTATCTTTTTTTCAGATTAGTAACACAAAAATTTCATTCTGAAACTGTAACTATAGATTTTTATACCGCCGTTTAAAAAGCGCCCCGATTATCCACCATTAACAATGTAAGTCCGGATAATAAATCTCAGGACCCTCGATGTAAATGATATCAAGGAGTCGAAGGGTCGCGCCACCATAAACTGGGATCCATTGAAGATCAGGTGACGGCCGCCGGGTGCTGCGTCATAGCGCCCTGTTCGAGTGGACCGGGAGCATACGGGAGAAAATATAACCGCGGGCATGTAATACAAAATAATAAAAAAAAGTAACATCACGCCTATAATCCCCGAAGGGGTAGGCAGAGGAGTGTGAGTGGCATTTCCACGTTTCACCAGTTACGTTTAAGTCTCATGGAATAGGTGGTGAGCCTATTGCCGTATACCGGGCACAATTCCAGACTCCGAGTCACTACTAGAAATTCTAAATTAGAAAAATCTAATAGCACCAGATCCGGGATTTGAACCCAGGACCTCCTGATCGGCAGTTGCGCTTGCAACCACTCGACCAACGAGGCAGTCAATACAAAATGATTTGATAAAATCTGTTTGCCGGAATAATACTTCTGAGGTATAATTTTAGAACATAGCAAATTGATTTTAAAAAGATCTATTCATAAATGTGTAATGCCGAAAGCACAAAAAATTGTTTTGAAAGATATCTTCGAAAATCGACAGCTAAAAACAACAGAGGTTACATTTAAAATCAATTCAGCAGCTTGCGTTGTCTTTTAAAATTAGTATGAGTGCTACTTTAATAGGTTATGTAATGACCTACGAGACCATAAAAAAAAATGTCGACGCGAAATGTTTTGCTTATTAAAATACACTGAACCAAAACATATGAACCACTAAAATGTTGATTACTTTTTATATTTTATATGATTTTTAAGTTTACCGTTTATATTTCGTTTCGAAAATTAAGGTGATATTATATTATTATTCATGTTTATTGGCAACACGAATAAGACAGATAAATTTTAATGATTGTCCAAAAATCAAAATTATATATTTAACTGACAATTAAAAAAAAATACTTCAATCGGAGTTTGTTGTTCGGTTCCACGGTGAGAATTGCTCGACACAATGTATATCTGTATGTAACGAGAAATAAGTTGCAAAGTCAGTGAATTTAAGTCAGGTAAGTGACTCTATTCTTATCCCCGTGGGTGATAATTCATTTTAAACGGAAAAGGACCTAGGCAGGAAGTTTTCGAATAATACAAATTTACTTTACGACGTTCCGCGTAAATTTTACTAACTTTCTCTGAAGAGTGTAACACAGATGAATAAATAACTATTAAATGTAGAGGCGTTAATCTATTGAAATACATTTTCAGTTATTTGGTTACATCGGTTATTGTTTCTTTTACAAATCATTAGTAATTGTAAATCTTAGTGCTTGCGTGCTTGCTTGCTTAGTGCGTGTATCTTATATTAGTGCTTGCAATTTGGCATAGCGAATCATTGTGACGGTGACTATCATAATTTGCGATAATTGACGCGACGGCATGGTGTCAGCGGACAGAAAATTGGTAGAATTTTTACAAGCGCGACTGTTAATCGATAGGTTCTGTATTCGATTCCTGGGTACTATCTAATTTTCTAACCTAGAATTTCTAATAGTAACTCGAAGACTGGATTCGTGCCCGATATAGACCGATATATACAACAGACTCACCACATTTTACATGAAGTGACGTACAATTTAAAGGTGGATCGTGAGAGAAAAGGTACTACACTCTTCTGCCTGCTCCTTCGAGGAATACGGGCGTGCAGTTAAAATAAATTGTCACCATGTACATGACTGCTCTAACCATTAATTTAACTATACATGTATACCCTCAAAGCTCATAGTTGCTATTGCCTAGATTAAATTCTGTAGCGAACTCATGTTTCTGGTATACCAAACTTTTGTCAAAGTGTAAATCAAATTCTTGAAATCTTCAAATGTGCTTATTGATATTTAACTCCTCAAGTTTCGACTTTTGTTTAGTACGTATACTGAATCTTCTCTACTTTGTGACGCGTGTACCTCTTACAGATATTATCAGAAGATTTATCTTAAGAACAGTTTTAACCTGAGACCACAATTATGTTCATAGCAATAGTGCTACTTTTGTTTTTCACTACAAAGTTTATTTTAAAACGTTGTCGTTCAAAGTTTTAAAATAACTCTTGAAAATTCAAAAAAGCTCTTCTTCCATTTCAACATGCACCTAGCAGTTGAAGTCGTAGCGACAGCTTAGTGGTCACGTCGCCGGAAGCCACAAAGTAAATAACATCTATGTAGAAAGAAAGAATACAGAAAAGAGATTCACAAATGGCATGAGTAGCTAACTGTGAAAAATTTTTAAGTAGGTACCTTTTCTTTGATTGTGCGATCGTGCTAAAATACGAGTATACAGAAAAGTGACGCTAATTACTAATACACTTACATGAAATAGGTTCTGTAAATGAAGGGTTTGTTGTCTAAATTGGTTAGTAACGAAGTATAGAGATACATATGTATTTCACAGTCATGTAATCAGAAAATAAAAGAATTGTCCAACAGTTTAAAGTGCACTAAGTTCACCGCGACAAGGCTTCTTATGAAAACGACACATAACTTCGAAATGCTAAAAAAAGATCGTCGTACAAAATGACCATTACTCGCAAAGAACGACGTAACAGTCCAATATCGAAAACCAAATGGCGTCGGCCAACGGCTTGATGGTCTTCAGAATGAAAATACAAAATTCTGTCCGGGTAACATCGCCGATAATAAATTGCAAATATCAATTCAGTATCGGCTGCAGCGAAATTGACACATTCATCTTGAAAATTGGAACGGGGTCTTCGGCGGAGTGCATACAGACATAAATTCAGACTGCGGGACTCACGTCCCAACTTTATACACATCACTTTTGCGCGGACTTAAAAATTGTACTCACAGAGTGAAATAGAAAACGTGGCGGGCATTCTAAAATCGTTTTATTATGTCGTTACCCTACAAGCATCTTGGTGACTTTGTTTCTGTGGGATTTGAGTGGAGTCGTGTCGAAAGTTCCTTTTGGGGCGCATGTCGTTATGAATTCTTGGATAAATGTTCTTAAATAAACAAATAGGGGAAGTTTCTACTTCCCCTATTTTTTATTTAAAACACATTTTGATATTCTTATCAAAATGTGTTTTTTCAATATAACCATTGGTGTTGAGTTTAATTTTAAAAAAAAATGTGTTTGTTGTTTAATAATACGGTTAAAAAAGCCGGTATATTTAGATAATTTTATTTTTGAAAAAGTTACTTGAATTTTTTGATCAGGAACATGACATTTTCTAAGAGATATTTCGAAACAATATGTATAATTTGCTCGCCATATACACATTAAAAATCGATGTCTTATACCTAAACTACTAATTAACCAGTGCAATTTGCTGGCCATATACAGATTACGACATACAACCATTCTTTATTTCGATTAACGATTACGTAAACCAAAAACGGGTGGACTATTTCCGTTTTTTAGTCCAACACCGACTATCGACAGCGAGTGAAAGTATACCAATTAACCAAGGGATCAGGCCAGTAGGCTGCCAACACTCGACGTTCCGATAATTTGCTTTGCTGTAATTAAACGGGACGGTCGATTGAAGCGCCGTTTGAATATTAATGTTTGCCGAATTTCTAACGGCCCACGTCGCCCCGATCAATAGTTACGTCACGATTCGGGCCTTCGTTGGTCAATAAGCAAAAATAGAGGAGTGATTGGACCTCTGCGTGTGCGGATTTGTGAGCAATTATCGATGCTTCTGTCGCAATGAACTGCGGACTGCGGACATGTTTTGAACGGCAATTTGTATTTTAGGCTCGTCTATTTCGTGACAGTATTGTAACAGCATTGGTTAATTTCGTATTTACTCTATGTTACAATCTAAATATTGAAATGATGATGAAATTTGTAATATTGTAGAACATCGTGTTATTTTGACGTTAGTGTTGGTTTTTTGGATTCGAGAGTTCTAGAACAATCTCTCAGTTTGTTGCGGAAATGTTTTTACTTTCCTTCTTTTATTTCTTAGGAGTTTCTTGTATGGAAATATTTAGGTTTGATAGACGACCATAATATGCACTATAAGTCGAGAAGCATTTTAATTTAGCGTCCAAGTATTTAAGCTCACGTTTATCCAATGTTCAATAAATTAGTGTTCTATTAAATCCTAATATTTATATCGTTTTGTGGCTACCAGCTATCATTTCATGTTTAAACGAAAACATTATAATGTGTAACACACTAATAATTCATTGGAAAGACAAGTACAGTGAAAAATATTTTTGCAACGCTCATCCTGCTTTCAGTCAAAAGAAAACAATTTGTTAATAAATGTTCTATAATTTTAAATTTTTATACGGTCGCAAACATTTCAGTAACTTATTCAGTTATTATAATGAGATGTTCCGCCAACAGCTTTAAAAGTAAGACGGTAATTACTCGCCATTAACTTGCTGTTATCGGCCAGATTTATGGCGTCGATGAATTAACGTCCGAAACGTATTCTCTAGACTTTTTCATTATGTCAAGATGTGTCACGTCATTTTGTTTATTTAGAGATAGTTATTAAACTCCCGCTTCTGTCCGCGTTGGAAAAAAATTGGGCAGTTTATTTTTTTTTTGGATTAAAATGAGTTTGTTAATTTGATACGTCTTAAACAATTAATTTAACGACTGTTTGAGAAATGTTTATGCAAAAATCCACTTTTAGTATCGAGAACTTCATCTTTAAGGCTCTAGTGCGAAAGTTATCATAAACAAAAGGTGATAACAAAAGGTGTTTGTGTAATCTTTATATGTGTTAAGTTTAAACGTCTTTGATATCGTAACATATATTAAACAAAGTTATCAAAATTTTTTTGCTAATTTGTGATCTATATAAAAATAACATCATGTTTACACACACACGAACACTATCAATGAACACTTGTCATTATAATCATCATCAGCCTACTCCCTTCCACTGCTGGA
>DWEE01002331.1:0-11742 GCA_018245755.1 Parelbella macleannani
GGGCGCACAAAGCCGAAGTACAATGACTAAAACATGACTTTCATTGAGTGTATGTATATACCTTATAATGAATAAAAAAATTTGAATTTGATTTAAAATTTTCGTATCGCTTGAAAAATTTTTCCCCGTCAGCAAAACATTTCGCTATTAAAAAATATATAAGATTATTAATTTTTTTTCTAACTACAGCTGTTTATGTGGCATAAAACTTGAATAAATAATATGAAACATATGGTGCCTGTTTGAGGATTATTGATTATATTATTGTTATTAAGGATTATTATACTTTTTGTTTTTACAATTCATTTGAGTGAGGGCCACGCGATGATAGACTCGCTCTGCCCCTAACACCTAACGTGTGCTCTAAACTAACAACTACTACAGTAATTATTATTTTCATTTATAAACATACCTACAATATTAACATTTAATAAACCTATCATAATTATATTTCATTACATTTGTTTCTCGACTTGTCGCAGTAAATAAGGCACCAACTAATAAACAATAAAATTGCTAATGAGGCCGCGTGTCTGCTTCATTAACGGTGTATCTTTCCGTGGGAGTTGATTTTTTCCTACATCGGTCGGCTGGAGATAATCATCATTTATAATAATCAATCGTACACGTCGGACACTAATATCACCAGCAACACCTCGTAATCTCACAAACCTTAGTTCATTATCATCATCATCAACTCCTATTCGTTCCACCTTTAGACTTGGGTTTTCTTACGGAACGAGAACACTTAAGATCGTAGGCTGTCGCACTGACAAAGATTTTTCATTATCATACAATAAGCTTGCGTTTGGCCGCGATTAAGAGTGACGAAGCACACGCGTCCTGAGACAAACTCAAGTGCTTGTTGGCAGACATCACGCGTCTAAGAGAACACTGGAGAACTGTGCAAGTATAGGAATATTTTGATAAAGTGTGCCGGATTTTCTTCACCGTTACAGAAAATGATATTTAATTTCAAAAACGCACATAGTGTTGCATGGACAATAGTGGGTGTCAAGAACTTAAATCAATATTTTCGTAGCAGGAGGTTATACATTAAGCTTGTAGCCTATTTCTGCTTAACCACTTACAGGACTATCACTAGTTTGGCGTTCCTGTTCGTAAAAGTCAACACACAATGATCGTTCACTATTGATTACAGGAAGGTCGGTAATAATCATCGTGTCTGCATAAAAATCATGACATGACGTACAAGTCAGTCTCGGGGAAAATTTACATACTACCCGTACTTGGTAGTACATTAGCATAATATGTCGCGACGTTATTGAGCAACCTACAGTACCACACGTAGACATATCCTTATCACCCGTGACCGTCAAAACATTACTATTAAACAGCTATTTTCCTTAGTATTAGTATAACATAGCAATAAATTTCTTCTATGTACATTCATCTCTTTATGCATTCACGTTAATCGGTTTCGGAGACTATGTCTCCCCTATGAGCCAGGATCTACCCTAATTGGTCGAGACAGGCGGGTCTCGGTTTCCCTCGTCCCCTGCGTGCATTGACTGGGCATCGCGACGTAGCTATAACAAAACGCAATACATACTGTGTGACAATCTCTGTAGCATTCCTGCCCGCGCCGTCCGGAGACAGCACGTTGCACTTGAGCGCGATCTCGTCTCCTGCGAACGCTCTGTGGTAGAAGTTGTCTCTGCTCTCGGACTCGTCGAAGAACAAGCTGTCCGGCGACACGTATTTATTCACTAAGGCCTTGATTACACTATGTATGTAGGGGAATCTCGGCGCGTATATCCTAAATCCTATGTAGTCGTCGGAATCGCCGAGCTCCAGGTGCTTGTATGTTCCATCGAACGGCCAGACTCCTTGGGCGTAGATGTATGTGTATTTGCCCTCATCTCCCGGTACATATTTTCCCTCATCTAAGGGTCTATAGTACCTTCCGTCATCGTACTCGTTTCTTCGCTTGTATTTGCCATCATCGTAGGGAGAACCCAAAACGAGGACCCAGAGCGACGCCACTAGCATCTGTAAACATTGATATTATATAATCCTAAAGAATTGCATGTGTAACGTATGAAATGACAAGAGAGCCATGTATGGCAAGACTTCTCTACAAAAACTTTTTACTTGCAACAGTTAAGAGTAGATTTATGCACTGCCATCTTCCAGTAAGCCATAACCATAAAATAGATCACCACTGATACTGCACACTGTAGATAGTTATTTAAACAATAGTTAACGATGTCGCGAATTACAAGAGAATGGTAACAATTTATGAAGAGAAGTAACTTGTTTAAGCAGTTTAATTGCAATGGGTCACCGCTCACTACACCTACCCGTATTGGTTTTACTCCACATTGAATATTACCTTACGTAAAACCTTATACACTAATTAATATGCTAAATCGCCGACAAACTATAGCTTCTTGACAAAACGTAAGCCAATAGTTTACTAGAAAAACACTTCATAACTGAATATATTACGGATTGAACATATGAATACAACAAACAATATGACCAAGTTAAATGAAAATATTTAGGTACATATTTAAAAAATAATTTCAATATCAAATACAAGCAACAAACATACAAACAATTGAACAAATATGCTAATGATAACAGCTCCTCTTGTGATAGAATACATTGAACAATTGAACACAAATGCATAAACATTTTACATATTATATGCATGTAAAACATACGAGAAAACACAGTTTGCACAAAAAAAACAAGCTACTTACAAAACTTCCCAAGTGTTCCATTTCCTTTGCTTTACTACAGATACAGCAATGATGGTATAATTAAGTAGACGCTGCTAATAATGTGCGACGCACGGCCAGGACGGTGTACTGCGCAGGATATGTGACTGATCTGAAACTAGATCACGTAATGTGTGGTGAGCGAGAAGTTCAGTGTGATAACAGGCGACATTCGTCAAAAAATAACTTATTCCTCATTGCTTTAATTAACATTTAGATGTATAATAAATTTTGTTCGAAACGTACCAAAAATGGATCAAATCCTTAAATCAGGTGTGACGAGGTCACGCTGAACTATTAGCATAGCTCATGACATTATACTGTTTACTGACCCCAGTGACGATGTGCTTCGGCTTCGTTCACTTAATTATCCAGCCTCGAATTTTTAAATTAAATTGAAGGCTTCCCTCTCCGTTGGAAGAGCTTGAACAACTCGCAGGCGACCGATCGACAGTCGTAACTCTAATAATTTGTTCCACATACAAGATGAGATCCTTCAAACATTCGCTTTGCATACAGGTTCAAACGATTGACCGTAAAATGCATATTATGTGAATGCGTCGTGTACATGCCTTCGATTTCGCATTCGACATTTACGGTTAAGTCTGTTTAAATGATACAGTATACCTAATTCTATATTAATAGAATATTGTGGGGGACAAATAAAATAGAAAAATAGAAAAAAAAATGACTTTACCTATGTTCTCTTCACGTCCACTTCCTTGTGTGGCATTATAATAATAGTATATTTAAGGAAAAAAAATTTACATGTAAAGCTCCAGTTCGTAGTCACTGTGCCAACTGTGGCCACAATACACAAAATTCACGTGGAACACACAGAATCATATCAACCGATGAAAACTATAAATTACAATATTTATAATCGACTCTCGAGCAAAATTTATATTTTATACTAGTCTGACGGGAGCGTCACGACCAATAAGGAGTCGTACTGATATTGTTATGAAGGCGATACTCGGATGGAGCTAAGTGCGGAGAAGAACATCAATATAAAAAATATCAATGACATCGTCAGGCACATGGAATATTCTCCGCCTCAATGCGTAATAAGGAATAAAATATTGTTATTACGAGTCAAGTCTCGCTCCTTTATTCGCTACTGAACGAATTACGCGCCGGCGCCGCCACGTAGTGAAGTGTAGTGTTGGGTCCTACATTAAAAATAATAATAATCATCACTTACAAAATAAATGAAATATATTTCTGGAAAATACCACTATATCGTGCGTATTTTAAAATTTCTTTATTTACAGGTATGTCTACATTTTCGTAGCAGTGAACTCGCGTTGGCTGCAACCTCACCTGATTGAAAAAGAAATGCATCCTAAGATGTATCGCTGTCGTCTAGAAAGTGCCTCTTGTCTTGAATAATTGCAGGTTATACAAATCGGGAAAGATGAACGCCGGCAAAGAGTTCCACTCATTCGCAGTCTGTAGCAGAAACGCTTTAGCGAATCGCATCGTCCTGATCAGAGGAGTACCTATCTACAAGGTGTGGATACGGTGGATAAGGTGTGGATAGGGCTGCGGTTCGTCTAGGCATCCGATGGAAAATAGGAGCAGATGGAACTAGACCCTGTGCGCACTCTCAAAAATGTATTCCATACCATAAGACATATTGTATTCGATACCATATGAAAACCACAAGACAGGAAACTTTGCGTCGGTACTCAAGACTACGCAATTTGGACTCCTCAAGTATACATACATAAGTATATATGTTAGCGTATTTCGAATGCAGAAAGTCACTATATCCAGGGATTGTATTCTCAAAGACCGGTCTACTCGATCCTATAAATTAAAATAAAAGGCATGTAACAAACAATTTATCACTAACATCCTTATTGTTACTACAGTTCTAACACGCGTGGCAATAGCATTGGAATTTATTATGACAAAACAAAAAATTAAATATTGCAACACAAGACCTCGCTCTAAATTATAATTCACGAGCATAACAGGAAATACAACTATTAATATAATATTATTGTCTATCGGTATTGTTAAGATTTGTAATAACATTTACATTCGTTTGATGATGCATCAATGTATGTATTGTAATATTCTATTTGACGTGGAATTGTTATGAAAGTATAGATCTTCAGTTACATCCCCCATTGTAGGTTGGGAGGTTGTTTCCCTGTACTTCTTCGTGACCCATCCTTAACTTAAGCTCTTTGTACAGTTTTGGTTTTGACGAGATGAAACAGTTTCAGCAGGATTCTCTATCCTGGGTCACTCTCCTATGTTAAATAACTAACTGACTCACTGTTTACGTATTTCTGTGAACAAGACTAGATACTCATTTGTAATGTGATCACATTTCCTTCGTTCTTCCTTTAGTGACTCAGTTGAAAATGATATCCAAAGTTTCATTTGCACTCATTATTTTGTTATTATAACATTATTTAAGCTAAATATGTACCTTCATTATAGAAATTACCAACGTCCTGATCTGTCACATCTGCCACTGATGAGTACACTTTGGTGATTCTAATATTACTTGGTTTCATTCAATGTCGATCATTTTTATGGAACATTTCTATGTTGGGACAAATTTAACCTAAACTTTTACCGTTTTAGAATTGCGATAATGCTCAGCCCGCGAGTACGAAATCAAATTTGTGACAGGACACAACGCATAATGCAATTCTGATTATCATATCTCCTTGATTAATAAGTCTCTGTGCTACAGTACAGATCACGCAAACACATACATATATGACAACAGGGTAGAGATGCTGTCCTTAAATCTAGCATCTGATACCATAGGGTTTCTCTAACAGTGACAGGATAAGTTAAGAATCGAATTTCTTTGGGACACTCATTTATTAATAGTTAAACTCAATTTATTTAAGAAACGATATCGAATAAATAGAAACTCTATAATAACTCCTACTTTTACTGTCAAGTTTAGCTCGACTCCTGAGCCTACTTATTTGTCGAGCAAACCTGTGAAGGACCATGAGACAATTTGAGATAATAATAACTTAAAGCTGCGCAATAACAAATACCTTTGCACTGTCCCAAACACAGCTTACAGAGTATTGAAGATTCCGCTTCGACATCATTAAATTCTCTCTCCATCTCGCTCGCACTATTTCTGTGCTTGAGTACAGTTGCGCAGAACATATTGTCGTCGTACAGTTTCATTTCGTTTTGTATGTTTCCCCTTTAAATTTCAAGTTTTAATAAATTTCCACCGGAAGTCAATGGTTAATAAATAAACATAGATGAATATGTTGTGGGTAGTTGCGTATATCGTTAATTCCCGTTGTAAGGTATAATTAACATACGTACATGTTTTTGTGAACATTATGTTTTAAAATTACGTAAGTAAAACATTTTTACATGCCTTCAAACTACGTAGCACTTTTTTTGCCTTTTGTGATTTTAAATAATTTATGTACGATCGATAAAATTATTGTACAACAAATATTAGTGGAATCTTTACTAAATAAATTTATTAGTAAAAATAATTAGGAATTGTTAAAAAATAATTTAAAACATTGACTTCGCCGGAACCGTCGCTTTTTACTTAAGACATTCCATATCTTTTTTGACAAGAAACAAACTATACTTTTGTGTGTCAAGATGTTGTGCGCCTATTCCCACTAAACTTTCTTTACACAAATAACAACAGCAACTTTCTTTTTATTTTCCAAGTATTTGAATATGTAAATATGTTATTTTATGATATTAATACTATGTGGTATTTTAAGATACAAATTATATTATGTATATTTTGAAAATTAAATTAAAAGTATAACAAAAACGTTAACATTTATTTGAAAAAGACATGATAATTACAACTTATTCCATAAGTTCATTGTAGAAATAAAATTATAAATAAAAAATGGATAAAGGCAGTATCTGACTAAGAAATACATAATATAATAATCTCTGAAATGTAGTTTTTCTTTATACAGATCTTTCCCACTCTTGAACTCCTTTGGTACATACACAGCACAGTTACAGTTTCACGAAAGCTATTATGTGCGCGCTTAGCCCTTTCATCCGCTACAAAAACCGTATTTGTCTGTTTCGATGGCTGCGTAGCCTGGGTACACAACATCTACATACACTGGCTATCTTCATTCTTAGACTTTTTCCAAGCAAATTTAAAGGTAGATATAAAGAAGGGCGTAACAGGTTCATTGATGTAATGGAGTAAAAAAGTAAAATATCCTTCATAAATAGTTAATCCACATACGTTTATAGATGAGTGCCAAACGATGTTGCGTGCGACGATACCCGCCAGGCGCATAAAAGTTTAGCACACTTGCTTACTATAGCAACCTACGTATATTTCAAAATATTCGCAATAGTGAATCATGCAGTGTGCTTCAACATTTTATGACACAGGTTCTTGAACTCCACAGTCAATATATTTAGGTTTTTTTCTTTCTTAAGCCGTCGTTACATTGTATGTATAAGGCTGTACATATCTAGCAACTTAGTTGTAGGTCCAACCGCTACATATACACAAATGAACATTTTGCGCATTCTTTTTCAAATTGTTTATTCAGTGTATAAGTTTTTTATACAAATAGGACCTATAGTTTAAGGGGCCTAGGAAATGCAAATAATACAAAACACTGGTATTGTTCCGTAAAACCGCATGTACCGCCGAACATTACTTTTCGAGCTTACTTATCTTAGCCGCCGAGATTACTTTTTGAGCTTATATTTATGTATGTGTAAGTAAGGCAAATGAGTAAAGTCACGATATGAATCTAGTTAAAAATACCACATCTATCACTATCACTAAGCTTAATATTTTATATTACGTACTAAACCTGTTACCAGAAAACAAGGTTTTTCATCTACGGATGTTTATATCGAATACTATATAAATCATCCGTGACATATTTATAAGATCTTCTCTAATAATGTTGAATAATTAATTTTACATGATCCAAATTAATCATTGCCCAGTTCCTGGTCCACATTCCTTAGTGGAATCAATATTCTACTAACCACATAACCCGGTATCACTCCCATGGTGCCGGGTACCTTTTTAAGGTTTCCCCCCCTTTAACAAAAAAAAAGAAGGTATACGCAACGAAATGCTACATCCAAAATTCAACTTGGCACTTGCGATATATTTGCTGCTTCCCGCCTATGCCTTCGCCTATCAATACCTAACACTCTCGCCTTCGCCGCGTTCGAACATTGCTACATATTTCGTCATCGTAGCAAGGTTCCTAGTTAATTTGTGCGAGTTATACGCATCTAAGGAATACTTGAAAGGCTCGAAACTCTTAAGTATTTCTCTATATATAATCGTCTCTGCAATACGCTAAACTTTTTATTTATATACTGTGGGGGTTTTTTATTTATGCGTCATGTCTTTTATTTCCGAGACTCGTAGGTGATTTTTTTTTTAATTTTTTTTAAGGTTTTGTACAAAATAAGTATTATTTTGCACATAATTTAATGGAAGGTTTATTTATAATAGGTACTATTTTTTAAATCAAATGTCCTTTGGTGTGAAATATGGGTAAACAGGTGTTACAATATAGTACCTACATCCACTGGTTCCTCTATATCCCAGTCCTGGACAGCATAAAATAGAATTCATCATAAATTATTACAGTCAGCATTTATTGGTTGTAAACAAAATTAAAATTGATAAGGTCAATAAACTACAAAACGTAATAACTGAAATTAGCAATTCATTGTATTCTACTTCAGTCCGCTAAAAGAATACATCGTATTAAAATATGAATTATATACATTACAATTATCTGATAATCCCTTGCAAGCTACTGACAATGAGTGAATAATACTTTGGGCCCACGTTTCGCTCTGTTGCTTCACTCTATCAATCATATATCTGGATATCAATCCAGCGCTTGTTGGAGTGCACAATATAGGAAAACACAGAACCCTGTATAACATGTTATTGCTTATATAGATTATGGATATCAGGAAAAGCTATTGAAAATCATTGCTCCTTTACGTCTGCACCGGCAATGTTTACAATCACATATGTATATATTATGAGATAAGGATGACACGATATTATTAAATTTTCACTTCATTGTTCGAAGAGCAGAGTTTTTATTTATTGTTCAAAAAGTAGAGGCAAATGGTAGAGAGGGACTTGGACATGTGATTTTTTATTTTATATAATGTACATTATTTTGATCGTAAATAAGTAAGTCGAAAATCAGTTTTAAATTAGTTAAAGAACTGATTCTGTAACTATATCTATATAAATGTAAGTAAAAATGAGAAAAAAAACGAAAATATCTTATTGCTATTTCTTCGTGGTGGCTCCGCTTTTTTTATAAGATTTAATACTGTCAAGGTTGTGATTGTTATGTCATATACGTAAGAGCAAAATATTGCTAAGGAATAATTGTAAGGTAAACGGTGTGCTACATCTCATCACTCGAGATCTCATCATGTAAGTAAATGAAAGGTAAATGTTTTTGGAAATTTCTAGAATAAATTGAAAAGAACGTCTGTCTTGTTTGTCCAGTGCATACTAACGCGACTACCGGTACGGATATTCTAAGTTGGATGCCCGACTAGGGTGCCAATGGATTTTTTTTTCTTTAAATTTTGTACATTAAACGCATTTGTGCTCGGTGCATAGCAATAGGCTCACCACTTATTCCATTGTGTGACGTAAACGTAACGTCGAAGTATACTACACTCCTATGCCTACGTCTTCGGGGATTACAAGCGTAATCTTATGTTCAAAAAAATTATCGTTGTCAGAGGGTGCGGTGTGTGTGCTCCAAAGACGAAAGACGGTTCCAAGCTCCACCTTTCGAGCCCAAGCCAACTTCACCTGTACGTGGTGCACCCTGCTGGATACATCATTAATATAAACTTGGTGAATCATACATGCCGGAATTAATGAGCCACATAAACATGCCTATACAAGAGATTACTCTTCTATCACACAAAGACAGTAAATTAAACATCAAAAGGGCAGCACACACAGCGATTGTCACTATTTTCCCATCTCGGCAGTCGACAACTATAAAAATTTAAATATAATATTCATTTACTTCACTATACGTCATTAAAACAAGAAGTAACAGAATGACAGGAAAATATAACATAGGAAAACATAATATGCACATCTTATTGCCTTGTTTCCAGTTCCTCTTAAGAAATTATGGTTATAGAGTTCTCGTTCACCGGATGGCACACGAACTATTGCGACAAACGAAACTTTTAACTTAGAAATTGAACAATTACGAATAAAACAATTTAAATATTTCACAGTCAAATTTCTTCTCAACGTCTCGGATTAACTAAATACAAACTGTGTTTGATAAAAATCTACGAATCGACTAGAAAACTTAGGACATATTAAATTATATATTGTGTATTTGATCTATAGATATTTATTATGTATTTAGATATGTCTTTGAACTATAAAATGATTTTATATATTTCTTGTAATATTATAATACTTCTGCATTGTGGGCCATGTTACTTAACTGACACTCGAGAGCAGTGTAGCGAAACCTGACTTAGTTTACACATATGTATATGGTAAATTAAGTTTAAATATCACTGCTAACGGTGAAGGAAAACATCGTGAGGAAATCTGTACACTTAAGAATTTACAAAATATTCTAAGGTGTGTGAAGTCTGCCAACCCGCATTTAGCCAGCATGGCCTAACCTAACCTAACCTAACCTTAACCCTCTCAATATGAGAGGAGAACCATATTCAAGAAGCGGAATGGGTCGATTATTATTTATTTATTTAATTTTTAAATTAAGAATACTCCGTTGGTAATGAAAGATACTTATTATTGTGATGTTGTCGTGATCCATCAAGATATAGGCTGAATGCACCGATAAATGGACGAAAGAAACCACTCAATTAATTGTAGATCATGTATTGGTTAACATAAGTAGAAATTTCAGTTTGACTGACTATAAAAAATACATTTTTGTATTCCCTACGTGAGCTGCAAATAATTGTAAATCAGAAGTCACCATTGACTGTGTGTTATGACTGCATCTTGTCAATTGTCGGATATGGCCTAATGTCTTAAAGAAGCTTCACTAATAAAAATAATGTTCTTGTAACACAGAGATGGTTGTATATGATTAACATCTAATATTGAACAGATTGACTTAGGAAACCATATTTCGGATGTCCTAAAATCTAACTGAAACTATCGTCTTCAATTTTTATTGCTTTTAAGTAAACTTATACAAAAAACTCACGCATTTCTTATTAAAAAATGTTTTTACACAATGCCTGATGTTTGGACCTGATGCTTGGACTCTTTCAGAGACTAACAATTTTCTATGATATTTCATATGACAAGCGATGATGTATCACTAATATGAGCAGTGCTTGTAACTGATTTGGTGTAGAGACAATTAATATATGCCATTATTGTAACTATGCCAACCATACTTATTCCCGCATACATCGCCTGCAATTTTTGCAGGCGTTCATCCAAATAAGAGTACATTTTAAATAAGCTGGAAATAATCGACTGTATCTGATTCCAATGTGGACCTCAAACAGGTGATGTTACCGCGCACGCTTGCCGCCGTGGAGCGCAGAACACGCAATGAGCTGCCATTTATGATGAGCTGGAAAAATGTCCCATACTTTCTTCTTGATAACCCCATTGAGAGCTCTCTCTCAAGACCGCAGAAAATTATCTGATAAATAAAACTAGTAAAATAAAGGATGTCGGCTCAATATTTTATTTCAAATCGATGATTATCTCTATTCAATAAAAATACAACAAGCAGCCCTAGTATCTACCAATGCAGTGTAGACCATTATAAACATACAACGCACGAAAATACTACACGGCACCTTGTACTTTTACTTCTTATGTTTAGTTCGTATCCTTAACTGCACAAACATTTAGCAACGTTACCGGCATAAAATTAATGTAAGCCTGCACTTAAATTACAGTAATGTAACGCTTGTAATGGACATAGAGTAAATCTGTAACTATATCAGATTTTTC
>DWEE01002332.1:0-11741 GCA_018245755.1 Parelbella macleannani
AAAACATTGTACATATATAATTTTCATCAGTTAACAATTTTCGCATCTTGTAAATTTGAGTACTTATATTTTTATTAGAAACCAACTAATCAGATTGAGACATTTACATTTGCATATAAGACATGAATACATATTTTCTGTAGGGGTAGGCAAGTATAAAAATATCTAGGGGTAACGGTCCTTGCCTCCCTGGCTCTAATATAATAGGTCACATTTAAAATATTAGGAAAATAACATTAAATCATTTTTGTGTGCCACGTCTTGACTTCTATTATAAAATATAATTATAATAATTGTTATATATAAACAAATCAATTATTACATTACCCTCATGCCTAGATTTCCACACACCGACACCGACAGATCAACCGATGACATGACTCCATCGGCATTGTATGCAAAAAGTCATAACGGATTATATAAAAACATTTAGAACCTTGTCGGCGAGAAATGAACTTGACGCTTTCTTGAACTTTCACAGAACCTTCGCAAGCAAAAACTTGGTTTACATAAAGTACCAGTCGCCTTGCCTAGATTAAAACTACACATCGCTACGGGAAGTGAAACTAAGACTAGTTCTCATTTCAACTTCTTCTCATTACATAGGTACCTACTCGTACATCGAGATTGTACACTTCGGTTGATCATCGTAATTTTCATAAACCAAGAATATTGGTCCTGAATGTAAATCATTCATTTAACTATTGGTAATTACAATAAATAATGATTGCAATAATAATAGTAAATAATAATAAATAATTAGTAACCTTTAATGAAGATGTGACTCTGGTTATGAACCGGTCGTAGATACGATTCCCAACAGGACTAATGTTATTGAACAAGCCAAAATCTAATATCTTTTAAGGCGGATTACTGGAGTGCGATTTATGATTTATTATATCGATTATTATATCGTTACGCCAGGTCGGTTGCGGGTTAGACAGGTGTTATTCAGAAATTAAACTTGATTTTAGCTATAACAGGAAATCAATATATTATACCTAATCTGATGTGGTCTACACAGTTTTAAGCTTCATGTATATTTTAAGCCTGGTTTATGTGAAATTTAATGTCACATTTAGATTAATTAAATTAGTGTTGGTCTCTCATTTCTATTTTTATATCGAGTAAACATTTTCAAAACCATTAAATTGATCGCTTCTTTTCATATACAGGTACCTACATCTGTAAGAATCAATCATTTTGATTGGCATTTCAAAAACGACGATATAATGATAATATTTTTGCCAGTTTTTGAAAAACTGTCATGGAAGAATAAAATGGATTGATTTAGTCATATGTATATGTCATATTTAGTCATATGTTATTTTTAATTCTTCTTTAGAGGTCCAATAGTGCGTATATAGTTATATAATACGCGCAGACACATTTCTTCACGCGTGTAAAGCACGCAAGTAGAGTCTTTGAAATTATAATGCTCCTGGATGGAATCGTAATTACGTAACTCCTGGTATAAAAATTGCATCACTTCTATAAATCTTTACAATCATCACACAATGAAATAATTTAAAAATATTGCACTAATATGAAAGTCTATTTAAGAATACCAACCAATACAACAATACGGTCCTAAATGAGTATGCGTATTCAATGTGGCATTTGAATACCTGTTCGTGAGATTGATTGAATATTGACGCCGTGGATGGAATATATATAATAAAGGCAAGATTACGGTGCCATTGGTTCCAAAGAACTCTCAAGGCCTAAGCCGAGTGTGCGCTGAATGGCAATGAGAAACCACTGATACCTTACAATCAATGTTACATATTTGTATGTATATACAATTGTCTATGAAAATGTCTATGACTAATTTAAATTCCATTTTTTATTAAACAAAATCAAGGACACCAATAATTAAATATGTACTGGCTTAACTCGCGTTCCTTTTTTCGGGACAGCCCGAATAATTTTGGTCCCGACTAAGGAGCTTCGTGAGATTCCGATAGCCGCAGTGAGGTCACGAGGGCAGTGTTCGCCACGATTTATAATTTAATTATGTACATAGATAGGCGCCACACGTTTAATAGTGAAACAGGACACATTTGAATAGTTTGGAATGAAAGTAACGAGCACATTAGGAAATGTAATATGGCTACCTTCAACGGTTGAATGCCTTACTGATTATTGAGTTTATTGCACGCTTCATGGCCAAAACATACCGAAGTAATAATGTTGACGGGCCATGGATACTTCTTGACCATGTTCATTTCGAAGAGGCCTGAGTTCCGCAGTTCAATGACAAAATTTGATGATGATAATGATAACGTAAATAGACGGACGATTTTTTTTGTTTATACCCCTAAAATGTACATATGGCAAAATTTAATAATCTCTTTATATTAACGTAATGCCATATCAACACATTCAATAATGTTCCATTAAT
Organism: Parelbella macleannani; assembly: GCA_018245755.1. Taxonomy (NCBI): domain Eukaryota; kingdom Metazoa; phylum Arthropoda; class Insecta; order Lepidoptera; family Hesperiidae; genus Parelbella; species Parelbella macleannani. The sequence goes on from DWEE01002332.1 coordinate 2,405, forward strand.
CAGTAATTAAATAATCATTATATTCAATATCTAATTTAAAATTTCTAGTAGTGACTCGGAGTCTGGATCTGTGACCGATGTATGGCAATAGGCTCACCGCCTATTCCATGAGACGTAAACGTAACTGGTGAAACGTGTATTACACTCCTCTGCCTACCTCTTCGGGAATTACAGGCGTGATGTTACGTTATTATATTCAATCATTTTTCATTAGTCACTGAATTAGTAATCATTATATTCAATATTTATTTGAATTATTAGCTTTATTTTCATTGTTTAGCGACCTTGTTCCATTGAAGTGGCTGTATTTGGAGGACAAAGACGTGGCGTACGAAGAAAATTGGATTACATATGTGTACAACTTAATCCGTTTGAATTACATTCCATTGCGACATATTTCAAATTTACAAGAAATGTTCTTATTATTAAAATACCCAACATCACGCCTGTATCTCTCCGAAAAGGCAGGCAAAGGAGAGAAATACACTCCCGAGTTGCACCAATCATGTTATATGTCTCATAGTGGAATAGGTGGCAAGCCTATTGTTATATACCTACAGAGCGTATTTCCAGCCTCCAAACTACTACTAAGAATTTCAGAAAAAAAACCCACTAGCACTGGGTATCGAACCCAGGACTTCTCGATCAGCAGTAGCTTACCTACCACCTCTCAAACAGCAAGGCATTTATTATTACTATTAAATATTATTTTATTACTTGAATAAGCCGATATCAGATTAATAGAGTATAATAACCATTGCGAAATGTAAACATGTAATATCCAGTTATTTCAATCGTTCCTAATGGGTATATAAATAACAAACGACATGCTAAACATAAGTTATAAAAATTGATAGATTTTCGACCATTACTCATAACAAAAAAATATTAGTGGGTACTTTATACATTTTTTTCTACTGTTTCCGCCTCTCGTAATAAGGCTTAATGCCAAATCAATATAATACGTTTATGTTACCAATAGTTACGTTCTTAGCCGCTGTCAATAAATTATTATAATCTCATATTACAAGTCAGCGCAAATCAAGATTATAATCTTTAAGTTTGACCACCGCTGAGGTCACTCAGTCGAACCATGTACTTACGGTATATTGTTGCGGCAATGGTTTTAGAAATAATACACTTAAGATACAATGTTTAGTTTCTCAATTACGTCTTATTACATATTAAATGACACTATTAAGTCCCTTGACTGGGCCAGGGTGCAGCAATGCAAAGATAAGAGTGTTGGTGTGTATAACTTGCCGGGCGATGATGATGGTCTGATTGATGGATTAATAGGTAGTTATTGACGGGTTAAATGATAAGAGAGTGGATGATTGTGATGCCGATGACGCTTCACCGACGCGTGTAACATTACTACATAAAATTTCGACTCGATTTCCTCGAAAAGATAAACAGAGGGTGTATTATTCTCAATTTTCATCAGTAAATTTATACGACCCATACAATAGGGACTGAGCCTATTGCCATACACTGGCAGTTTTAAGTAAGAAAAACTCAATAACACTCTGCCCAACCCGAGAATCGAATCCACGTCTTACTCAGCCGTCGCGCTTTCAATCATTACACTAACGAGTCAGTATATAACTAAGTATACAATTATATAATTTTATGTAAATATTGTATCCACAAGGCAGTTAATCTGTTTTATTCAGCTCTAAAGGCCGTATCAGGTACACTGAGTACGAGGCTGTAACATGCTAAACAAATGACTCTACCTGACCTACAATACGCCTGTTTCTATTTAGATCTAAGTATTATTTAAGTAGAATTATGTTTATTTCATTCTGTGTGACGTTGCGACACATTTTATTTAAGTTATTGAAAAAAAGTAACAACGCTGATGAATCCATGTCGAATGATGTCAGTTTCATGGTGGACAATATAATTTTCATATTGTAGAAATATACCTATATTAATGATTGATAAAATTATATCATTTCTAATAATTACGAAAATCGGTAGATGATGCTTTGGTATTCTGTTTTATTTTATTCTTCCTTTTTTTGTAGATACAAACAAATGTTCCATAACGTAATACATATTAATCCTTTAAGCTTGTAAGCTTTTGACACTATATTAATAGTAAATGAACTCATAGGTCTGTATATGTTTACTAACAATTTTATGCCTATATTTGTTAAAATTCCCCGTAGTAGTACGGAGTCTTTATTTGAGGCCGCTGTGTGTCAATAGGCTCGCATCTTATTACAATGGCCGTATAATATAACTGCCCACCCCTCTGGAGAAATACAGGCGTGATGATATGTTGTTTATTTACTCTGCATTCGAAGCGGTGTAGTCAGACCAGTCCGGAAGAGTCCCCCGACATCACGCTCCAAATACTCCATTCATTCAGGACCTTGCCCAGCTCTGTCGCCGCACTTTAAACAATACTCGTTTTTCATATAACGGTACTCGTGTACACATTATGAGAATGTAAGCCGCTCCTTCACATTGCTCATCTCTAACTTGAACTTGAGTACCTTTTCAATAAATTGAAGAAATGAATGTGTTATGTTACTCACTTCTCAATGTTTAAAAATGAGCATTTAAGACACTTCGGTGAATGATATAGGCACCCTATGAACATATGGCTACACTGGCTAGATCATATTTATTGACCGGCTACCATAATTTTGAGACATGTTTTAAGCAATTTTCCCAAGGCTCACATTACGCTAATTTAGGTTATTAATGTAAGACATTAAAAAATCCTTACGTATCACCTTCATCCACTCATGTCTCGCATTATTAAATGTACAATTGTAATTTTTTTTAACTTGACTTAGTTATAACAATGATTTTATTCGTATAATATTCTAAATACATGCCATATAAATAAGCTCTTCTATAATGTCCATTTCATCATCATTATTTCCATCAAGCCTTTTATACGTACTTACTCTGTTTCGGCCACGGTTTCACTTTCATAATACGGAAGTTCAGGCTTTAGTTTGCGACATTAAAACATTGCTGGTTGACGGAACGTACTTACCTCAGAGAACATTCTATAGCATCCTTCTGTACCCTACTCTTATGTCCACTTCTACACAAATATTTTACATTAACATTTACAGAATTAATTATAACTTAACATTACACTAAACATAGGCATAACAAGCCAAGTAAATGTCATTCGAAAGGATCCCTATAACACTGATACTGGGAGTGCAGTGCGGTGCAGGCTTGGGCGCTCCTGACCGCGTGAGAAACTCTACGCTCCTCGCAATAACCAGCGCCACAATAGGTCATCAACAAGTGGTATATGTAATGACTGGTAAACGCATTGCGTATAGTTCGCTCATTTATTCATGGACTGCGATCTAAATGTCAAACTTATATATAGGCGTACTTATATATGTATATATGTATGTATTTATGTATAGAAATTCTTTGGATACTATTACAGTTATAGTCAGTAAATAATCGATGGTTAGTAACTAGTCAATAGTCAGTAACTAGTCTATAGTCTAGTAACTAAGCAATGTATTAGCTAAAGGTAATTTGTGATTCAGTTTGATCAAGAGACTAGTAACTTGTCTATAATCTAGCAACTACTCTTCAGTCTATAACTAGCCTACAGTCTAGTAACTAGTCAAAAATTTTGTAACTAGTCTACAGTCTAGTAACTAGTCTGTGGTCTACTAACCAATCAATAAAGCGGAAACATTCTTCATTAGATACACTAATCTGGTAAAATGTTACCAATGATTTCTGTTAAAACTATTTTCATAGATAAAACATATAACTTATTAGTGAGCTTCTATTAAGGCATATCGATAACACTTAAGTAAATGTGCATTCAATAAAATGTTTAGCTTTACGAGTAATGCACTTACAAGGACTTTAAAGGCCGAAAGGTGAGCTTGTTCTTAGTGTCCGATAAAATCTAAATCTCCGAACCGGACATCGAGGTTTAATTGATATATATAATAAGTTATTAGGTACTACGATCGAGAATGTTTAATGTTTTTATAAAATACTAATAGCAGTATAGTATAGTAGAACGGCAGTTAGTAATTGTAACCGAATTAGAGTTTACGGGTTCTTGTGATTCACAATAATTAATTATGTATGTTGAGAACGAGTTTTTGTTTTTTGTCTGGGTTTAAAATTATCTATAACTATATAAGTGTTGAAGCGTATGTATTTATGAAAATAGGGGTATTAAGTTTTTTTTTATTGCAGAGAACAGGCAGTAGTCAGAAGTGGCTGTTGGTATAAGTTCTAAGATTATTAATTCGCGGTAATTAAAGAAAACGTCAAAAAATGTACAAAAGTCACTCTACATCTCTCATTAACTTTATCGAAAACCATTTCAATGTCCGCGACAAGATTACAAACGGTTAAATCTAATGATCAACTTATTGCAATTATTACATAAAATATTGCAATATTGAACAATATCAAGTTTTGTTCAATATTGCAATGATTGTAAATACTTGTCCGTGGGTTCACGGCGCAATTAGCACGTAAATTTCCATAACACACCTACATGTGTACATCCATATTTGTTTAAGGATAATATTGCAGCAATTTACATGTTTCTATGTCATCTTTAAATGTATACATCGTATGTATTGAGTACTCCTATATGAAGATAACCGTATAATTTTATAGCTATTTCAAATTCCATTATATAAATATCTGAGCATTCCAAATTGTATGACTCTATGTATACCTACTTAAGGAACACAATAAAATATACTAAAAATACTCAGAGCTACAATTGTAATTTTTGACATGTAGTATGTTCAAGCGATCGATTTAACATATATGTAAGTATAAACAAATCAGAAAATCTCAAATAATGTTCAAAAGTGAGATAAAATAGCGTAAGATTTTAAAGAAGGTTAACTGAAATTTTTAATACATAAAAATCTCGTGAAAATTTGACATTTCACAAAGCTAAGTTCAAATTTATAGGTAAACGAACACCAGCTGCAGCGAATTGCTACAATTTCTTCTTTCGCGCTTTATTTAATGACTTTTTGTAAATTCCACGTGTGTTCACAATATACACACTTGTAGCTGGATGGGCGATATGAATTATGAATATCTCATTTGAATGTGTCACCTGAGTCTCGTAAAGCGAGGAGCGAGTACGTTACTAACCGCAGTTACCTTGTGTTACATTACATTAAATTACAGTTGTGTATTATACAATGATATACGACTAATTTCGAAATAAGATTTAGGCGTTAAAATTATTGTCGTCATCAAGTTTTACATATATTTCTTAGTAATAACAATAATAATGATTATAATACATTACTGTGATATATGACTATAATATGAGATTGATTTCGAAAAAAAAAAACCTACTACTTAAAATTATTTTGTCGTAAAAAATACATTTCGAAATGAAGTCTAGTGGAAATGGAAAATAAGAAAGGAGAAACGTAAAAGATATAGCCTGTTAAAACAATGTAATCAATCCATTAGAATGTACATTTTTTACGAATGTGCATTACAATACGTTAAAAAAATAAAAAGTATCGTGCAATGTCCGCGACACAATAACTTCTAGACACGCATTACTATAAAACATAATTTACGAGATTTTTCAACTCGAAACATGAAATAGAAAATAATAGAATAAATCGTAAATTAATAAACAATGCTTGTAATTCACAATGACATTCAGAAGGTCGGCACAGAAGCCGGGGAAGTCTTACAGAAGTGCATTGTAAATCATTGTCACCTTACACAGCCTTTAGTTACATCACTTTTAGAAAATATCCCCTGCAATCTTTTTAAAAGTATCAACGAAGTAAGCATTTACATATTTCCAACACAATACTGCGGCAGCAGTAATGGAAATGAGATAAATAAGTAATAAAGTACCTATTAAAATTCAATAGGTTTGCTTAAGGCCGACTGCAATTTGAATGCGTTTTTGTATGCATTTTATTTGTACGAATATGTTTGATATATCCCGTACCTCGCACATTATGTCACACATAATTATGTACATATATGGTTCCCATATCGGTAACACGTATAACAAGACATAATCCGTAAAACATAATAGCCACTGCCTTTAATTATTATGTTTTGAGCATATTAACTTATAAATAAATACATCATGTACAGAGGTCCTTCATAAATTGGCGCTGATAACTACTGTAACATGTTGTAATTCTGCACACTTAGTAAGAAGTGTCAAGATACCTTTAACTGTCAATAAAATTAGCGGGTGATTTGAAATTGTAAATGTCGGAACACCATAGACAAGATGATGTTCTACCATAAACAAGCACCCACGCTTTAACATTTATGCAACACCTTCCCACATTTGGTTAATATTGGCTCATCAAATCGTCAAATTTACATGTGGTTATGATGTAAGATCACCTTATAAAGTGTTCGATATATTTACGCTTGAATCGGAATTAAATAAAAAATATCTTAACTATGACGAAAATTGTTAACCTCTATTCCTATTGTCAATAATTCATTCTCAAGAATTACTTACTAACGTAATCCTTAAGTCGCTAAAGTTGATTAATTTAAGAAATTATTTGTTTCTTTTTGGTAGTCACTATTTTCTATAGAAGTTGGAAACAAAGCTGACATCCTCAATTAATCCGTCAATTACATCTGAAGACTGGAGATGCTTGCACAAGAGAAGAGGGTGGAAAGGTATCATATTTTAAATCATTATCAACATTAGGTCTTCTGTTAACTGCTAAACATAGGCCTCCCATATTGAGTGTCATCGCAATGTCCTTAAAATATATACCTTTAGACATCTACATATAACTAAAATTCTTACTGACATTGTGTGATCAAGAATCATATCACACGTAATAAATCATACGCCAAGCAGGTCGTCATACTACAAAAACCAGCTTGCACATTCTTAGCTTACTCTACTATATGTAGAGTCTCCATACCAAGTAGGCAGGTTATTAGCATCGTGTGTTACTGAATAAACCTACTTTCTTAATGGTAATAGCAGTTTCTAAAGAGTTGTTAACTAATTCAACAATGTTACGAATGACTTGGTAATTGCTTGACGCATGCAGCAACAAAATGAGATGCGCATTTTTACATTATTAGATTAAAGAGATTCAATAATACGATCTTTGAGATAACGTTGGGTAATTCGGATATTATAGAGTCACGACTCTACTGCAACGACTCTACTGTAAAGTATCGTTCGTTTTATTCCAAACTTAACTTTCTTTGCATGTATAATTGAGTGATAAATCAAACACGGCAATTAAGCGATATTTAAAAATTAATGAATAAATCTATTGCCATGTCATAAATCCAATTATACTTGTCGCCGCGTTTGTTTTATTTTTCTATATTCATATTACAGCTTATAAGAATGACAGTCAAAATTTTTCATGACGTTAGTGTATTATTAATATATTAAAATAGTAAAAAGCATCTTCACAAATTTTTTGTTTATTTTGCATGAACAGTACATTTTTTATTTCATTCTTCGCCAAGTGTCAAGAATGCCAGTAGACATAAAATTCGCTCTTTGCCGTACATTTTTATTGATGTAGAGACAAAAAATGATATTTACTGATTATAATAAATGCCAAGTATTATACTTATATATGTATAATATTATACTTAATGTAATATCTACGACTGCCAGTAGATATATAAATTTAATTTTAACACTACAATTTGCTACGCATGAAATAATTAATAAATAAAGCTAAAGTATCTCTATAATTATCAACGCATATGTGACGGTGTATATTAATTATTAAATATATAATAGTACATAGTATAAAATTTATAATTCTCAAACATAATATGCGTGAAGACAAGCGTAGCGTAAATATCAAATTTGTAGACTTTCTCAAGATAAGTCTATGATATATTGCTTTTAAAGCACTTCAATTATAATCTGATCTCTGACATTTGCAACTGGAACTCAAATAGCAAAGCGAAAGTTACGTTGATAGCCATAAATATTACACAATTAGGCTGCGTTTTTAACACTAATTGTTATGTTAATGCAACCTAATCTGGATCTAATTGTCATGCTAATGGTTGGGTTAGGTGCGGCCTTCGGGGTGGCTAGATAGCTAGATAACTATGATATAAAGTTTTTGTAGGTATGCAAAGGTTGAATTTATAAGTTACGTATAATAAATGATTATGATATTAAAATGTTGAACGGAGATGGAATGTAAATAGAGTATTGTTTTTGGAGATTTACTTAAAATAAAATATGGTTATTTGTAAGCTTGGTTATATTGTATTATAAGGTGGGTTTAATAATTTTAGCACGTATATTAATCACCCGAGGCCCTTGAAATTTTTTATTGCTTAGGCAAGAAATATTTAAAATGATTGAATCGAAAGAAATGGATACTGTACGATATAAAAAAAAAAACAAAAAAAAAACAATAATATATTCTTTGGAATAATAGTTTGAACTTCCTTAGCCTCGCATCCGGTCATTGACAAGAAAACGTCGAGGCGTCATCAAGGCGCCAAAATTAACAACATGCATGGACTTGTCGAACACGATATCCTAGGAATCACAATATAATATACCTACACTTTCCGGTGACTTTTGAGATATAAGACAACCTTTTGCTTCGTCTTAAATTCTCACGGAATAAACAGTGCTTAGAAATATATGTTATGAAAACTATCATCTTTTAATTTACCTATATTTTATTTCAAACATCCTGAAAGGAGAAGAAAAAACTTTCAATCTCTGATAGAATTTGATGAAAAACAGGTAAGTTAAACATACACAGGGTAAGACATAACATGATACTTAATAAAAAAAACGTAGCATCACGCCGACACTTTTGAAAATTATAGGGGTGAAGTCAATTTTTTTTTACGTTCTTATGCAAGAAATGTAAAATAGCAGCAACTGTAAATGTCAGTAGATGTTACTTAGGACTGTATTTTTAGACAGGGTAAAAAACAGCAGGAATTTTGGACGTGGCCATGAATATTACTTAATATGGTCTTTTTTGCAATGATTGAACATACACGTATGTACGTACGTACTTCTAAAACAAAAGCTAAACAAAAAATCGTCAATGATTTAATTGGCTTAATACTCAACATTGAGATTACAAATATGAGATTAAAATAAAATGTGTATGATCATGCCGTGTAACTTTACACAAGAAGATACAAGACATTAAATAATCATACGGCGTCAGGACAAAAAATTGACCAATCAAGGTCGTCAGTGCTTATTATTGTAACGCTTAAAATTATGCAAATCGACGATGTGTAATCATATAAACAAAAAACAATGAACACCCCCAAATAATTACAGTTAACTATCTACCTACTTGATAATGAATTTTAA
>DWEE01002333.1:0-11740 GCA_018245755.1 Parelbella macleannani
AGAAACATAAATCAAAGTTAGAAGCGTCTCATGTGGCAAAGATACAAAGATCTATCGGTGATCATCACCTACAAATGTTGGTGAAATAAACGACCATTGTTGCATTATTGCGTTCGTAAAGGTAGTTAAAGAAAATTTACAGTACACTGCACAATGAAAATATACAACAAATTCATTGAAATTATTTTTAAATAATTTGTCTCAAAGACAAAAGTTTGCTATTTATTTTCATCAGGGTTATGCTTGTCACGAATAATATATTCCTACGAGGCATCTTCTGGCCTTAGATCATCTCCAACAGAAATCTCTGGGAAAAATGCCATGAGAGTCCGATCGATAACCAGACTAAACGGCGCAAATTGAGCTAGATTGGTCACACTCTTAGGAGGGATTCTGAACACATTCCGATGCAAGCGTTTGATTAGAATTCTCTAGGCAAAAGAAAACATGGCCGACCAGGACAGACTTGGCGCCGCACCGTGTTGGCGGAGACGGCAAGCAGGAAGCAGGAAGCTCAAGACCGATGAAAAACTACATAGGACATTAACTCAAGTACGTCATTCTTAACGGTCAGAAACCAAATATAAATTTGCGAAATTTATCGAACATAACTTTTTTATCATATACATACCTACCTTAAAAACAACTACAATATTAAGTGTGTAGTGTGTTGTAATATTAATGCATAGAATTATCAGACCCTGCAGCGTAAATTATGGTTATATGCAGTATAAGGATATTATTCTTAATACGCGCTAAAGAATAAAACGACTAAGTGTCAATTAAATTCACTATACGAATATCAATTCCTCTGTTCAATATAAATAAAGCCACAACATCATTACAGAATTTTATTGTCAAATTAATAATGATTGGTAATGATAATAAAACATGAAATAGATTAACATCATTGATTACCGCAATCGATTGAACGCTAAAAGTATATCAAGAGATTTTCCTTTTAATTAAATTACAACACTAACAGACTATTTGTTTGAGAAATTCTCCAAATCAAGTAAAAAGGTAATAATAATAATAATAACCATTATTTACATCGAAATGTGATTTAATTATATTAGGACGTAAGAAAAAAAACGTAACATCACGCCTGTAACCCCCGAAGGGGCAGACAGAGGAGTGTAGTAAACTCCCACTTTTCACCAGTTACGTTTTCGGCCCATGGAATAGTCGGTGAGCCTATTGCCATACACCGAGCACAGATGCTGACACCGAGTCACTACCGAGAAATCTTAAATTAGAAAAATCCAATAGCCGGGACCGATAGACCCGGGATTTAAATCCAGGTCCTCTCGACCGGCAGTCGCGCTTGTAACCGCTCGACCAACGATGCAGTCATATTAGGATATAATTTAGCTATAATTCTTTTCTTATAACAAAATTATAATTTGATTATATATTATATTCATGATAGAAGATGAAAGATCGTCCAGCGTATGACAATAGGCTCCCCACTACTCCATGGTGGAATGTAAACATAAGTGGTGAAACGTAGAAATGTACTCTTTTGCGTACCCCTTCGGGCAATACAGCTGTGATGTTACGTTACGTTAGATATATTAAAAATTAGTCTGATTACCTATACAATTGTACTTGTAAACATATTTTGATTTTTTAATAACGTGAAGCATTATGAGAATTTCTTCTGTAATCTTCCAGATCCATCTGTATCAACAACTTCTGTGTACTGTGTTGTAGTTTCAGAAATGTTATTTCGATCTACGTTTTTGCCACTGGAATATAAAAAAGAAACACATTTATAACATATCAGTGATATAGATTCTAAAAAATAAAGAACAATTAACACTCGGTGCGTTCTGTATACCCCCTAAGAAAACTGGATGACAATTTAATAACAACAACTTTGTACATCCGATTTCAATAATTATTTTTTAGGGTACCCACTGAAATCTAATCTCGACGTGATACAAAATCATCATATTATGATGTATTAAATCTTATTGATTTATTAAATCTTGACAATTTCACATAAACAACTTTCAAGTTGTAAACGGAGGCAGACTAGAATAAATTACGATATGAGATAATTAATTTACAAAAACGTTACCTTTTGACGTTATTGAAAATGAGATTAATTACTGGCGTCTCCAAGAATATCCACATAAAAAGGCTAACTACCGTTGAAACGAAAAACATGCCAGACGCTATAATTATCTGAAACATACAATTATAAAAAGTTTAAATGAAAGAAATAATGCCTTTACACGGGCAAAAGCAGAAATGGCGAGAGACTATCACTAGCATTATTTGATGCAGGAAAATATTATTCGGAATAAGCAGTTGAGTGTCATCCCAGTGAGAGGGAAAATGACTTGAATAAATATAAACATATACAACTCCACAGCAAGTATTCATTATCCCGGCGAGAATTGTATCGCATTATAAATTTAAGCTACAAAATGCTTGCACTGCTGTTTTTTTATGAACAGAAATTTGTTAAGATGTTGAATAGCTTATGGTAACATGTCAAGTTTTGAATAAAGGTGGGTATGTGAAAAGGATACATAGACAAATTCTTCTTCGTCGATATCATTAGACACCAAAATGTTACCTTGATTTTCAATAGCATTCTCTGCTTTATCACGACCAACAAATAATAATACCACTGGGCGATAGAATGTATCTATTTTAATTAGAAGTGGATACGAAAATTGTTTTAGCTTACGTCCTCAAAGAATTCTTGTTTGTATGGTGCTCTGCTTTCGGCTACCATTTTCTGCATTAAGCCAAAATGGATCAGGTATATCCCATACGTAAGCTTACTCAGAGGAACCCAAAGAGACCAACTGAGAAAACTGGTAACAAGAGCTGAAACAATATCAAGGTACTCTACTCATTCAAAGTTGACCCTGAAGTTCCTATGGTTCTGAAGATTATTTAGCTAACACACAACATTAGAGTGGATGCTACAAAATTTAAGCGATAGTTGTAGTCGTATTCATTAACGACCTCAACAGTAACTACGGTAACAACAGTAACTAAGGTAGATTTAATAAGCCAGCCTCATGGCTGTCTCTGTCAAAAATAAAACATTCCGTATATCAAAAGAAAGTTTTATATATAAATCTGTTCTTGCTAAAAGAGCAAAAGTATGTGCCACTTACATTTATTTTGGTAGTTAGTATGAATTGTTAGTATGAGTTAGTATGAGTTGTAGTATGGTTACGCGATTGCTCTGCCTTCCCAGTTATAGAGTTATAGTTTTATCTCTAATTTCTCAGTATTAGTAATCATCACATCAATATTCTATTTTGATCATAAAATATTTGATACCATTCTACCATTTATTCTCCTGCTTGCCTATCTTAGTAAAATTTATTAGCGCAATACCAAAAGAGGACAAATTATAGATAGGTACTCCGACTGGAGTATTAGACAATCAAATTTTATATTAGACTTTTATAAAATCTTGCGGTGTTTAATTTTGCAATATTAGGAGAATACTTCGGTAAGCGTAGCGTAGGACGACCACCGACCCGCTGGTCCGACGACATCCGTAGGATCGCCGGTAGACAGTGGATGAGGAAGGCAGAGGATCGAGCAACGTGGCACGCTCTAGGGGAGGCCTATGTTCAGCGGTGGACAGTTATAGGCTGATGATGATGATGATGAAGTTTTAATTACCCGCCATCATCTCATCGTTATCAGATGCAGGTGGTGTTATTGGATAGTTTCTGGTGAATTCTAGCTTTACGCGATCTCTGTGCTTTTAAGTCTTCTCTCTCCATATTTTTCTAATAGCCCTTTTTTCCCTTTCAGTCATATCATTTATGGTCTTAATTTGCCCCTTTTCTTTTTTTCTTAGATTGCTGCCTTTCTTTTTCTTTTAATTCAGTATTTCTAACCAGATCGTTTTTAATTCTTTGGTAGCGTAATTTTTCATCTTAACGCTTTTTTTCTAACCTTTCTTCCCTTCTTTTTAACATTCGCCATGATGTCTGATTGTACTCGAGTCTCTAGAACAATTGAAATGAAGTCTAAAAACATTAAATATTAACGAAAAAAAAGGTTCGTCACTTCTCTGGCGCTCTTGTATTTCCTCTGGCACAAAATATGCCAGAGAAGTGACGCCAGAGAAGTGACAAAATCGCACATAACCTACAAAAACAACATTACTCGCTTTTCTGACCACAGTTTAACGTTAATTCATGACATATACACACAATAAGCTTTGCATTGTGCAGATATTAAATTTGGTAATGATAAAATACAAAAGATATACATACCAAAGGAAATACTCAAAGGACTGGCACAAACACACTGTCCAACGGGGAATTGCAAACTGACGCAATATTATTGGAGTTTTGCTCAACATCGTTAGCTTTCTTCTAACTTCACACTGTTGTACCCTCGTAATTCAAAGCCAATAACAAACCTTTGCGGTTTTAAGCCAATTTTATAATCTTTGAATTTCGCCAGGTGAAGTGACATTATTGTAACATGACACGAAAATATGTTATTTTTTTTTATATTAATAAACACTTTTACAGTGTATTTTGATAAAATATGTTTCTATGTTTATAAATGCATATGATTATATTAAAAATACATAATGGCATACGCATTTAAAGTATCTAGCAATAAAATCATTATAATAATTTAGTAATGGCAAGGCCAGAGGAGTATACATTTATGACTATTTTAAACTATTAATGCCTTAAATTTAACAATTATCGTGAATAGACTATGTGGACCGAATAAAAGACCACATTATTTATTGTTTAAGCATACAGAAACAATAATATAATAAGTTTAACATATTTTTTTTCAATTTACCATTGGAATTCAAATAGCGTATATTCACCCATACCACAAGTTTATGTGATATTACTTGGTTGTTAGCACTTAACAACACTTGTGGTACACGCTTGTTTGTTAATTTCATACATATATCGAATCGAAATTGAAAATCTAAATCCAATTGTTATTTAATTGATAAAACCGTTTAATGTAATAGAAGCAGGTCAGACATGAAATTATAGAAATATTTGGCACTTTGTGTTCTCTGCCTACCCCGTAAAGAACTTCGCATCATCAAGTAATAAAATCAGGTCCATTAGATTTCTCAATATCAAATATCGGCCATATGAATAATTTATTTTAAGCACTAAACAACGTCAGTCGTTGCAGGTCGCCAGTAGTCGTCGTCAGTCGTTGTGGATTTCATATACTTCGTTATTTCTTAACAATATATTCGTTTTCCACAAGGTCAACCCTAAACATAATCATGATAAAGAGAACGGCTCACGGGACGGAACAAACCTTGCTACATATTTGCTAACTCCGTGTGAACACATTTGCATGCTATGTAGCAATTGACATTCGCTACAATCGTTATCATCATCGTCATCATTGCTTTCTACAGTTACATTTTTGGACGTGGAGTTTGAAAATGAAGGATTCAAATTTTCCTTAATATTTCTGTTTGCAATTTTTTAAACCTAATGATTGATTTGTTGCCAGCCTGTCATGTAATTACTTTGTGACGTTTTGAAATTATTTATTCGAAAGCATAGGCTTACAAAATTGACGGATGTTTTGTTAATTGCGCTCCTTTGATTACAACAATAATATTTTCTTTGTTATTCGTTTCGATTACATTAGCGATTCGAATTTTATTATTCTTAATGAATTCCAAGAAATAAAATGTTCCTCAATATTGTGACATCGTGGCGTAAATGTTTCAATCTAAACTAAATCCATTGGAAACGTAGACGGCCAAATATTATTCAATGGTTATTCTTCGTCTGCGTCAGATGAGACAACCTGTCACCGTCTTGGAAAGAAAGTATTTTTTGTCTGTTTTTCTTTCAACTTCAGTACCATGTACTAACTGTTGTTTCTTTATAAATGTTATATAAATCGCAAGCATTGCACTTAATCTACTAATTTCTTACTTTACTAATCTCTATCTGCCAGGTTTTTGTTTATTCTCAAATAAATAGAATACCAAGTAAATGATTATTTAAGATGTTCTTAAGCAATTCCTTTCGCCAATTTTATTTATATACCTGTATTTTATTACAATAATTGTTAACATTGTTTCCTTATTATAATACAGCCTGCGTCACAAATATTCACGATCATTGCCTTTCACTAAAAGGAGTTTGATATATTTCTATAGTCGTGTCTGAAATATAGAGTCCGATTATGTATGGTTAAATTAAATGTTTGAGACTTGATTTAAGACTGAGCTTAGGATTCAGTTTGAGATTTAATTCGATACTTAGTTTCTGTTCAATAAAGTCCTTTCGGAGTAATTGACGGGGATCCAGTTCCTAATAGTTTCATATCAACTTATTGAGCGACTTACCGAATGACTAAACCTGTTTACAATAAAATATAAAATTCTCCTAAACCAGAGACTGACTAAATTTCAGTTTCTATTACGGTTTGTTTTTATTTAATTGTTCGCGATTTTTAATTGTTCCCAATTTCTTTTCTCAAAAATGTCACTCGGACAATTACGAAAGATCAAAAATTCCAAAATCAATCTAACTGCCCTAAGTGATGCGGCTATCAAACGAACAGTTTAAAATGTCCGTTTATATCGATGACATAGAGCACGTCGACATCCGATTCGCTGATAAATGCTCTGCGAAAGCATTAATGAAGTTTTAAACGCGGCAGGCTGAGCTGTGCGGCCTCGGAGGTTCCAGCGCGGTGACGCGACGATAACCGGAGGTCGACACGTACTGCGCTAACCTTCTGCGCTCCGATGGAATTTTTCATACGAATACATCGCAAAACACAGCCAGAAATAATTGACAAAATAAATATATAGCAACCGCTCGATATCCAGTTGTTATGACGTAAAACGGATCCACTTTGATGTTATGAAAACAAAATCAATGTCGAACGAATATGTTTTTTGTTGAACGTGTCAATTTAGCTAATGCGTTTTCATCGTATGCAACATGGAGGCAATAACATAACGCATAGAAATAAACTACTCACAGGTGGGTTGCTAAGGATCAAATTTAAAATGCTTCATGTCTAATAAGACAGTAAAGTTCTACCTGGAAGATGTGGAAATATATCTAATCCGTAGAGATTTGCACAACATGTATAAAGAAAGGACTGCCTCCTTGGTCGAGTGGTCGCAAGCGCGACTATCGATCGGGAGGTCCTGGGGTCAAATCCCAGGTCGGGTACTATAGGAATTTGTCTAATTTAGAATTTCTAGTAGTGACTCGGAGTCTGGAACTGTGCCCGGTGTATGGCAACAGGCTCACCACCTATTCCATGGGACTTTAACGTAACTGGTGAAACGTGGGGGTGTTCTAAGTCCTCTGCCTACCTCATCGGGGATTACAGGCGTGAAGTTACGTTCATGAATAAAAATGGGGCAGAAAAAAAGAAATGTAACAATTGGACAGCCGTATAATATCACGGTAGCCTTCGAATAATTAGAAGGCACGGCTGTATCGACCGGAACTGGCGACCACGCTGACGCAACCTTGAACGCACGCGGTGTTTCTCGGAGCAGCTTCTGTGTCGCCTTGCTTTTAATATATTATACTGAACTCTACATACATAGGTAATGAATAGTCATTGTTAAAGATGATGGTGCTTCTATCTAGGCGACAGTGCTGCCAACTAGGCGACGGTTTTGTCAGTAAGATTATTATGCTCCTACCCACAGTAACGGGCGCTCAAGAGTGTATGTTAATTCTACATAAACTAAGCATCTCACGAGGCAGGGGTCGATTCCTATCGACATTGTCGCATAGTCAACAGTTCTCGTATGTGGACAAAAATGATTTGATGTAAGACATGTGTCGATCTGAAATATTGTTAATCATCAAACCTTTAATCGTTCCTCTATTGTATACAGGTCTCCTCTCAGAATGAGAAGCATGAAAGTCATAGTTTGCCACCCTGCCCATATGCGAGTTGTCCGACCTCACATAGTGCATATAGGGGACACAAAACATTGTTATCCACAGCAAAGTGGCAAATATTTTTGTAGTCTTACTAGATAATTACACCCACTATATTAATATATTTATATTAATTAATGTGTTCGTCCGAGTGTTGAGTGTTGTTTCGCCCGGTGCCGTGAGCTACGACCACACTGACCAAAACATTTAGTTGATTAATATTTCGCATGTTCGTCAAAGGCAAAAACGTCACATGTGTATATTATAGTGTAGAAAAAAAACGTAACGTAACATCACGCCTGTAATCCCCGAAGGGGTAGGTAGAGGGGTGTACTACACCCCCACGTTTCACCAGTTACGTTTAAGTCCCATGGAATAGGTGGTGAGCCTATTGCCAAATTGTATGTCATGACATTTCGTTTTATTTCGTTCATTATTGATATATCTATCAAATCTACGAGAGGGCCGAACTGAAATAAATTTTAGATGAAACAAATAGAAGGTCAACATGACCTAACAATACTGATTTCAGATACGGAGGCAAGCTATTTCGCTTTGATTGGCTTGTTTAGGCGGCTAGCGACCTTGCCTACCGAGTTGGAAGATACTCGTATGGATTCGATTCCCAACCAGGACAAACATTTGTATGATAAGTACAAGTATATCTCTGATCGTCACAATTGTAGACGTAATTTTGACGTAAACGTAACATCCCGCCTGTAATCTTGACGAAGATGTAATTTTGACGTTTATATGTGTGTATAGTTACTCAATAGTCTCGATAAAACAGCCTTGAATGTGCCTAGTTAAGGATAAGAACTCTGTGGGCGATGCTGCCCAAGATACAATTATTATTACTACTGCGATTTCAGCTGGGTTTTCGTATCTACGGTGGTAAAAGAAAGTGGTTTTGCAATGTTTTTTTTTGTGAGCCAATGGGCCAGTGCGTAATTGGTCGCGGCTCATTGGGCACCGCGCCGCCGACTAATGGTAGTTGACGTAAGAATACTAATGTTATCTACTCAGCTATAGGCATGACCGCCACGAATTAGATACGATACCAGTACAGCGAATTGAAGGCGAAAGTTATATTATACATATATATATGTATTGATGTGTGTATATATACATATACAACGTCTACAATCCCCGAAGGGGTAGGTAGGTAATGAGTGCGTACATGAAACATAATATACTAATGGTTACTGTGTTGAGTGGTTTCTCTTAACCGGTTGCTGGTTATTGGGTTTTAAAAACATATCCAGTGTGACAATGCGCTCTGACGTCATACAACCCATTAGCAGCAAAAACAATAATTATTGCCAGTTGTATTAATAAATGACATACAACATATCCGCATTTATGTCGAATCACCCTTAAATAAGGGTACAATGATACTCCATTAGAGCAATATGCCACCCGCAGACACATGCATACATATAATTTGGGATTTTTTTTAAGAAAACTGATGAAATTAATTAATAATGTTAATAAGCGATAGACTATCTTAATAGGTTTCTCGAGGGAGACCAAGACTCACCTATACTAACCAAATATGTAAATCAGACATTCGCTGACGTGGGCGTCAGGAGTGTCCGAAACTGGCGGGCATATATAAAGAAAGTAATGGATTTTGAAGAAGCGCATCACATCTGCAAGAATAGTGGTATTTAGCACTCGACGCATCTGCTTATGCGGCAAGAGATTTGACGTGATGATATAAAAATATAAAATAATAATTTTTACTTTTCCTAGTATCCATTATTTCTATTACACAAAGCCTAAGGGTATATAACTCATAAAAATATTTATTTGCTGCTTCAAATTTTTTATTCATACCTACTCGTATGTGTAATCACGCACATTTCCTGATACACAATGACTCATAACTAAAACTACTATGCACATAAAAATCCGAACAAAGGCATTGGCCTTACTACCAGTGCTATGTGCCCACGCCGCAGGGCGCCCGCAGTGGATGATGTAGTATGTCACGGAATCAAAACAACATATAAATTAATGTGTTAGATTAATGTTTGAGATTATAACCATAATTCACGTATGTATACTATTGTCTACTTATTACTGCCTCGATGTTTGCAAGCGCAACTGCTGATCGAAAGATCTGGGTTCAATTTCCAGATCGCGTACTGTTGGATTTTTATAACTTGCAATTTTTCAGATGTAACTGACAGTCTGCATTTGTGCCCGGCATATGGTAATATGCTCACATCCTATACTGTATGACCTAAAATATATGTAGTAAAAAATTTAAACAAGTCTTGTATATACCCCTTCGGGAAAAGCGGGCGTAACATAATATTATGTTGTACTTATAGTTAATATTTCAATAATAATTTGCATGTTTGCTACACACTGATAGGATTTATCGTTTTTTTATATTTTCCACGTTAAATTCGACATCCCTCCACGAAATAGCGGGTGAATCTAAGAGAGATAATTATGATAATACTTTAAGAGGTGCTACACCGTTGGTACAAGTTTTTAATAAATAAATAGCGTATGACTGCATGTGTCGATTTCCAATGCCGATGTAGAGATTGGAGATATTTCATGGCGCGACACAAAGGTGTCCTCTGCAACGTGTCTCTTCATGAATACGACAGTGTACGTGTCTCTCCATACGAATTGGGGCATTAACCGTGTATATGTGCCATTCTAATGTGAATTTCACGTTATTATTCTAAGGCCGGTATGGTACTAAGGGATTTGTTCGTTGGTATGGTTGCGCGTTTGCGCCTATCCTAAAGGCGTTGCATTCCTCAAGAATGGCAACGATTTTTAACCAGATATTAACTAATACTTACTGCACTTATTCGTATAATACTTACTAACTGTCCTATTCATATGTCCTGTTCGATGTCGAACACATATCTACATCGAATAGCGGCCGCAAGTGCAACCTGCTTACTCTCTTTTCTATTCTATTTCTTTGCTATTCTATTCTAATATTAAAAAATGTCGACGTGATACACAGTGAGGACATAAGCATAACACGGACACGTTGAATCTGTAGTGTCTGAGACGACGACAAATGGGCATTGCAATGAATACCACGGGATACTAAAAAAATCCGTCCCGTTTGTAAATATACCCTTATAAACCATTTTGAAGCCAAAATCGTGTTTATTTAAAACACCCTTATTTCTACTACATCAAAATAGGCTGGGAATGAAAGCAATTACCATAATCAACAAGATAACAAAAAACTAACGACTGAAAATTACCCACAAACAGTCGCGCCTCACTTTCCAAATTAAAAACGTTCGTAAATCATGAGCACCGCGGAATGATGTGCCACATGGCTAATTACTCTCCTCCGGCCATTAGGAGTGTTGTTACGTGATACTGTACAATGTTGTTATTTGTTGTAAATTACTGAAACCAGCGCCTGTAGTAAATGGTTATGGGAATGTATTCGTTGCATGCAACAACTCCCCGGTCACAGTTTGTTACGAATTTAAAAGACTACGGGGCCAGTTTATTGTTTTGGACGTTTTTCCACTGTTACGATTACGGTATTATTAGTAAATATGTTGTAAAAACTCTGAGAATAGCAACTTTCTCACATAAGATAAATTACCAGAGAGAGTGGCTTCGATGCACTCATCATCAGCCTGTTTCAGTCCAGTGCTGCATATAGCCCACCCCAAGAGTATTTGTCCGCAATACCCGCGCCAACCATGCCGATTGGGCTAAATAATAAAAAACATAACGTAACATCACGCCTGTAATCCCCCGAAGGGGTAGGCAGAGGGGTGTACTACACTCCCACGTTTCACTTGTTACGTTTAAGT
>DWEE01002334.1:0-11737 GCA_018245755.1 Parelbella macleannani
ATTCAATGTTATAAATTTGTTGACTGTTATATAACACAAGGAAGGTTTTATGACCTAATATGGCGATAAGTTACGGACGATCAGTAAAGTAACAACGCGCTCGGCCTGATTACTCAGCACTCTCCCAATCCGCACTACAGTTCTCCGCACACTCATATTCCGCACCAAAGCTATCCGCGCACTTGTATTTCGCACCAAAGCTGTCCGCGCACTTGTATTCCGCACCAAAGCTGTCCGCGCACTTGTATTCCGCACCAAAGCTGTCCGCGCACCCGTAATCCGCACTGAAGCGCAGTCGCGTGACAAACTAGAGCAAAGCAGAGGTCTTTGTTTACTAATAGCCTAGAAATAACATATAATTTTTGGTCGGCTTTGGTTCATTTTAACATATGCAAGAAATAAAACACCTCCTACTTCTTCAATTCGCGACGGATTTGATAAAATTACAAAAATGTCAATAACGTAACTGCCCATACAGAAACATTTTAACATGTTCGGAAACTGTCGCTTTTAAGAAATCACATTTTCCGCTTAAAGAACTTTACATTTTTCGGATATACATAAAAGAACCCTTTGGAGTTATGGCCAGTTTATTAACAGTAATTGGCTGAAAATGCTCTAGCCATGCCAGCTTGAATATTACAAAAAGGTCACGAACTTGCGAATATACATATAAGAAATTCATGCTCAGACTTCGCTCAGTTTTATGTTCCTTAATTATACTGACCGAATGAAATATAAAATTTTAAATCTAGCTTTTCTTTTACCAAAACAGAACAACAAATCAGCGAATCGATATATTTATTTACAGCGATAACCCGTAATGACAAAAGCCTAAATAGCAAAAGGCATTGTAACCATTATTCGGAAAACTGATGGTGGTACCTATTCGTTGCAATAATATTTCATGTATAGTTTCGTGTATTCGCGGGAATATTTAAGCCAAATATTGGTATATAAAAAGGGTCGGATGCCTGATTTTATAGAAAAATAAAACACGAATAAAAAATACAGTATAGTCTCAACAAACGCTAAGCTACGCCACGTGAGTTAATGATCAGCTTAACCCCTTATACTGAAATAAGCTGCCCTCCCCGCTGCTCCCCGCTTCACAGTGTTAAGTTCTTTATGTGCGGTCGCTTAGAGCTGCAGACTCAGGTTAATGATTAGTACTTCACCTCTGTTGAAGCTAAATAGAAAACTAAGTCTGATAATATATCTTCTCATAACGCTGTACGGCGGTACCGTCAGCAAAGCAAAAAGTCTAGCTTTCTGCTTTATAAATTTACTAACATGCAAATAATTATACAAATAAATTATATCGTGTAATGTGTATAATTCATTATCAGATTATTGTGTCCTGATAATCATTTATCATGTCATATGGACATGTTAATATTTGTTAAAAAACTGTATTACGCCGCCACTCCAGATGCCTTACGCGGTAGGCAGAGAGCATCGAGTAACAAATGTCTTTATCCTTACAGTCTACATTCATGTGTCTCTTCAAACACGCAGCCAATTTTGGTCTTGGTTGTTAACCGCGACTGATATTTATATCAGCAATTCCAACCTTCACGGAGTCAGCATTGTAATTCAATTTCAAGTCAGAGGAATTTAAAGTTGCCTAAAATATCCGACAGAGGCGTTAGTCGCATATGATCCGAATACACCTATTTGCAGCAAAAATCTGTTTAGCTGGAACGAACAGGCCAGTAAATTTTTCAGGTTTATTATATGTACGAGTATATATCTTTCAAAACTCTATTTTAGACTATAGCGGCTTAGCTAGAAACCAACTTTAATACTGTACTTTCAACTTATATTCGACTGACCGGTATACAGAATATAATTTTTTGTGACGGCACGTATTATTATATTGTTAGAGCAATATTTACGAAAATTTCTTTTGTTTTCTTCGTATCCTTAGCAATAAAATTATTTAACCTTTTATAGTTAGTGCTACTATTAGTGTTGTTGTACTAATATCTATTATACATATATTATTATCATAAACGCAGTGACAGATACTAAATGTATTTGTAATCGTTTCTCGATCTTTCTAACACTTTTGCCCGTAAAACGGAGCTATAATAGTAGATACCTAAAGTCGAATTGGAATACTCACAATGTTCTTGTTAAATTATAATAAGACGTTTTTTTAACTTCACAAAAGCTATTATATTTATAGCCTGATTAAAAAAAACGTAACGCGATTAAAATCTATCGTGATCACTACCAGATCTCATTGAATTACATTAACTTAAATATTCTCCATTTCTCTATTGATTTTAGTTAACAGTTACATATGAATTGTTATTATATAGTTATTTATGTATTGCTACATTTACATGGATAAATAATATTTACATTGCACAATGTTTAATTATTGTCTTTATATCGTCACTAGGTCTTTCGTGGGTTAGGTAGACAGCACCGAGTGCCAAACACCTCTAATCTAGCAGAATTAATGATACAATGCTCAATATATATTATGTGACACCGTGCATAGTAATAGCATTCTAGTTTCGTCTAGTTTCGGCCCGATCTAATGTGTACAAGCTTAGGAATGTAATCCGGAGATTACCGCACTGACAAAAGAAACTCACGAACGTACGGAGATGTGTGGAAAAATAAACGGAAACGCTTCGTCCGCCGATTTACCAATTGTATTACACATACTCATATTAGTCCTGTTTATATACATATATATAGGTACATACACGTGTATCTTTACGTGCTTTTAGGTACCTCGCTGTAGTAAGGTGCTTACTAAATGAATAGAATTTTAAATGAAGAGATATAATTATAATTGCAAACGAAAATAATCGTTTCTCAACTACAAACGCTATCGCCTAATGCACAACTGCTTTGACTGAGTTCCATATTAACGTAGAAGCTAACGCTGGCTGTTAAGCCTCGAATTCCATTTACAATTCTTAATCTGTATATCATTTTCACGACGCAACTTTTCACATTATCTCCTTCTATCATCGTAGAAGCAAAAAATAATCTGATTGAACCATTGCAATTATGACCGGAACGGACGCACAGGCTTACCACTGCGTGTAAACCATACTCCCACACAGACGAGCCAGAGGGGTTGCGTGCTGACGTCACGGGTGACGAAGACAGAGCACGATAACACGCTGATGCGGGAGAGGGAGGAAATATAGGCCAAGCACCGACCTACCTCGGCTGATACAGTGGCACGCCAGGGCACCTACGGCAACTATATAACTCATAATAAGGTCGTGTCGCGAAAAACGATGCCTTTAAATAACGCCACATTTTTTGTGCGACTTTGAAGGCATTGTTGGAAGTACTTAATTCGGGCTTACGTCAACAAAACTCGAACAGCCGCAGCCGCTCGAACAAAACTTCTCCAATTGTTGTACGATTCGCGCTCGAAGACAGTTATTTTTGGAACCATTGTTTAAAATAACGCTTTTAGTCGAATTGAAACGAAACACAAAACTTCTAACGTTACTTTCCAAACGGTTTTATATAATCAAATTAGGGTCTTTTGTTCTCGCATTCTTTTCTTGTTAATTATAGCGTTCATAATTTTTAATATCGTTTATTTTCTATCAAAACTGAAATATAATTCTGAATCGTAACAAAAACAAAATGATGTTATGTAATTGACTGCCTCGTTGGTTGAGCGGTTGCAAGCGCGACTACCGATCGGTAGGTCCTGGTTTCAAATCCCGGGCCGGGTAGGTACTATTGGATTTTTCTAATTTAGAATTTCCGATAGTGTATGACAATAGACTCATCACCTATTCCATGGGACTAAGACGTAACTGATGAAACGTGAGAGTGTACTATATGCCTCTGCTTACCTCTTCGGGGTATAGGTACAGGCGTAATGTTAAGTTTACGTTATGTAATGGTAATTAAGTGAAATTTTCGATAGTCATTTTTCCTTAATATTAAACTCTGTTGTTATCGAACAAGGCGATACGTTCAATAATATTTGTAATAAATATTTTAAGCGTTAAATATTTTATTCTAAGTTTCTCAGAATAAAAAGCCATCATTTCGAGACGAAATGCGAAATCCATACAGTAACAGAAAAGCAAAGTAGGGCGTGACTGAGCTTAAGATCTGACTGTAGACGGCAATAGAGCAACTTATGCCTTTCTTATACAAATATAGGTCAAAATAAGACACAATACATTGTAAAATTTTAAAATTCACTTGCTCTTGAATTGAAAAGTCGAGGCGAGGCACCACTCGCTCAGGAAATATATTTTGATTTTGACGTCTATCGCGACCCGTAGCTATCTTTATTAAGCGTCTCCCGTGTTTTATGATTGTTTTCTTGTTCCCGATTTTATTACAGGTTGCTGTCAAGTGGGTCAGTGGTATTGTTCGTTTTGTGGAGTTTTTAGTTAATGAGATTACCGAAGTATTCTAAGTTTAGCAACTTATACGTTGACCAGAAAATAAATTGATAATATTATAGTGATTATTGTTACACTTTTACATTTCTCGGCTAACTCACATAATATGCTGCAGTGTGTGCAAAGAACGCTTAATATAAGTTTAGTTAATGTGAGTTCCATTAAAGACTTCAATTAGCTACACGTCATTATTAAACCAACCTTCATTCAGGACAGTACAAAAGACATAGATTATTTATGAGTTATTTGTTTTAAATAATGCAGTGACATTAATACATTATACGTTAATATTACCGAGTTTTCCCAAGTAAAGAGTCCAGTTGGATCAAACTTAACACGTAATTTTCTACCTGTAACAAACAGCATGAGGAAGAACACAACGCAATTTAATAAAGATTGCGTCACCAAATGGTAAAAATGAACTCCATAATTTTTTTACAAAAAAGCAATAAGCCGTACGGAAATATGAATTTCCGTATTCACAAAGTGTAAGTGGGGGCGTGCGGATTCTGCAGACTCACTTAAGCAATAAAATCTTCAGATCAACTTGAGCGTGGCTTAAATTGGGTTAGCACATAATGAAACGATATTCTTATAATTTATACCTACCATTTTCAGCCAGTTTGAGAATGTAATGGAACTGTAAAAAGTGCCTTCTATCATTTCTTTGTGTTTAGTTTCGGAGTTTCCCAATATGCCGAATTAAATATTATTGTCCAAAAAATTTGATCAGTGAACGTATACCAGTGATCTAAAGCTGGTCGTAATTAGGCTATATTTCTTTCTGTTCGTATGGCATCTTGATACTAAGTATTTTCAATGGGCGTATAAAAGTACAGTCGACATAAATAACTGTTCGTATCATACAAAATACGAGAGTGCAAAATCCGTGAAGGACGCCAAATCCGCGGTAATTCAACTGCAAAGTATACGAAGCTTCAACATTCTCGATTTTATTCTGCTGATAAAACTTCTGACTTTAAAAGCTTTTCTGAGAGCACTGTCGGAGCTAAAAAAATCCACTTTACACGCTCCGTATTTCAGGATGTTGCAACTCCTAACACCTGTGTCTAGTACAAGTTAGATAAAGTCTGTCTGTTACATATTTTGAACTGCGTTTAGTTGCAATTTAACTCGAACAGGATCGACCCGTGGATAACAATGGACGATATATTTTATAGAAACGTTTAAGCCGCAAGTAACAACGCTATACAAAAGATAAATTAAGACACAATTTTAAAACTATTCCAAAGCATGAACTTAACATCTTGTACTAGTACTGATCAAATTGCATAGATTATGATCACACTAAAACTTAAAGGAAAAACTAGGCAGACACTCATGAAACATAAATCGTATAATATATAGGTATAGCAGATATACATTTTTTGGCGATATAACGTAAATAGCAGATAGCAGAAATATTTACTCTAAAGTCAAAGTAAAAGTGTTCCTTAAATGTCCATTTAAATACCCTACATATTTCTAATTTCCACTAATTTGTACTAACAACACATCCGCCATGTATCCAACGTCGTTTCTCCGCCAATACGATACTCCAATGCTATTCCCTAAACGCCTATAGTATATGTTATTAAATTAGAATTCAATCATTGTAAATGAAACGGTAAATGAATTGCTAAATTTATTAATTTCTAATTCCAGATTTATGTCACAAACGAACAAGGGTTAGTTATTATTCTTAGAAATAATTATAAATTGATGACGCATGTTATTAAAAAATGGAATCCTATGAAAACTTAGCTTAGATAACTGGCAAAGGCAACTATATGAAGTGAAATGTTCACTCTCGTGTCCCAATAAAGAATCCTCCCCCTTCACTCCTGTTCCTACCCCTTCGGGGAGCACGGCGTGACGTTACTTTTTTTTAAATTTTGTATACTATGTGTGAACTCGCGTGCCAATAATGAAAGAACACTTGTGTGGACGTCGAGCGTCGTTACTTTCGCGTCACGAAACCCGAGAGGACGCATTAATAAAAGAGGTTTATGCTCGGCTCACACTATTGTTACAGGATATCACATCGCGTCACGCTCTCGCGCGCAGATCCCGTGATTTATGCTCTACATAATGTACTATGTTATCCAGCTTTATACATTTCAGAATCGTATCGAAACAAATAAGGAGTGTTTGGACAGAAAAACAATATATTGTTTATTACAAATAGCCGAAGTCTTCGAAATACAGTGCGTATATGTATAAAGTGATGAATGAATGTAGAAGAAGACCGTTAGCATTATAGGGATAGGAGTATTTGGCACTGTGCTCCTGCACTGTGTGCCTAACCCAATAGGGGATAACGCGATGAAACCGCGTTTTTTTATACGCTTAAAAGATTTACGCTATTGCAAAACACAAATGGATACACATGCGAATATATTAGTACTAACACAATTACTGATACACAACAATAACAAATGGAACGATGCTTATAAATTACGCTTATTACACGCTCGGGCTGTCTAGACAGACTGTGATGAGGTAGGGTTCATATCTCGCAGTGAATGAATTACAAGTCCGTTGCCCTTCACGATAAATCTGTCGCTGCAGTCACTTAAGATCGAATTACTAATTGCTGAGAAAATGGACACTTTGAATAAACCAGCGATCTGCGAGTATAATTGGCGTTGACTTTCACAAAGCCGTACTGTGCCTCTCGGAAGAAATTGACATTTTCTTCTGTCTGTTCAAATGTACAAAAACTTTGCGGTAATACCAGCAGCTACAGAATATAATATTTAGTATACAACATAGGTAACATATAATGGGCTATTATATACAACTTGATTACTAGAAAATTAATTATATTTCAAACATTTGTTATCCGAAGTAATAGAAATGGAGAATAATATGAGAATTTTTTAAAATTCCAATTAACTCACAATCCTAAATTTATTTTATATTCTAAGGTTAAATAATGTGTATTGTGACACAGTTGAACACTCTGTTAGTTATTAATAAAGCTAAAGGCAAAATTATCAATATGAACATCAATTATTAAATATTTTAATTGGCTCAAGAATTTTAATAATGCTAACTATTGATATTACGAGATTAGGGGTATAACTAATATCGGATCCAATTGATAGATATCTTCGTAAAAGTGTATTACTTACAATTAAATGTTAATAAATTAATACTTTATTTTAAAACCCGTACAGCCTCTAGGGGTTTAGGATTCGAATCAGCGATAAACAATAACAGTTATTATGACATCTTTACTCATTTTTTTACAGTATAATTGCAACCGATAACAGTAATTCAACATATACGAGTACCTTTAAAACGGTACAAAAATCCATGTAAACATCACCAACTGTAACTTACCACATATCCATCTAAAAGGAAAATCACGGTTAATAACTTTCAAAAACATATTTCGTTACATAGACATTTCTAGAACATATTTTGTTAGATAAACAGATATCAAAATATTCCAATTTGAATATATTTGAGAATGGGACCGGTTATGAATATGTAGCAATAAAAAAACTAAGTCACGCTGATAAAGAAAAAGGGTATGCGCGTCATTCTCCGGCCCCTGATAAGGGCGTCTTACTCTCGACGGTCAATAGAAGGAAGTTATTAGGTTCCGACCCGCCATCAAGCACGTATAAATTCACCCAAGTTATTGTCCACAGATAGCCTTTGGACACACTCGGTTACTGTGAATTAAGGAAGGTTTTTCCAAGTTAATTTAAAGTGTAGATGTGGTATTTTATCTGCAAAATGCCTAGACGCCACTGTGTCAGGGTAAAATGGAAAAAATAAGAGTGGAAATTTAATGAGATCAGTTGTGACAAAGTGAGGGGGAAAATGGATTACGCTTCTCTTTAGTAAGCTTGATCAAAATATAATCCATGAGGGTGTTAAAAGTATACTCGTATATACATTAAAGATAGATATTCGTACAGAATATTTATTAAATATTAAGTGTATTGATTTTCCTACAATAAGTTTGGGACATTCTCATTTTGACATCGTTATGTAATTCGATACAACATCCAACGTAACTGATAGTCTGTACTTTTGCATCAGATTTTACAAAGGAACACTTTATTTTGATTTGGAAACTGTGGTCTCGATTTTGTCAATTCTCTCGATTATTTTAAAAAATCATCATTAATTATAATTAATAATTACCTGTTTAAATCGAACTAATGTCAATATCGATCAATTAATTTCAAGTGCAATAAACATGATAATGAATATTGGTGGGTAACGAAACGTCAATTCGTTAAAAGGAAAAGGCAACTACAAGCTTAGACAAGTAGCTTTGTTGAGTATCAGTCAGTAGCGGAAAATGAAGTTGTAGTATTGCCAGAACAAAACACAAATTTTTATTCTATAACAGAAAAAGAAATCTGTTGTTGTATTTTATATGAAAATGTCGAAAGATAATTTTTAAACAAAATGTCAAGTGAAAAATAACAGATTTTCAATTAAAATATAAAAGCTATCTTGTCAAAATTGTATAATTTAAGCCCGAAGCAGCGAAAGTCGATTGACAATGTAAATTGCCAGTCTTTACGAATACCTACTCGTCCGCGTTACGGTAGGAACTCGGTCACTTGTATATGACATGGGAGATTTAAGTGAGTGGCTCTCTGTGCCCCTCATAAAATACTCATAAAGTCACACGGACTACCGATAAATCCATTACATTTTTATGTTGTAGAGGTAACAAATGTCTCGCCAGCCAACCGATGTTAAGTGGTTAATCCATAGATATTTTATGATATTTTTTGAATATAGATACTAATAGAAAATTTGTCTGTAGGCTTACAAAATTTTATACAACTTCGAATAATTATAATAATAAATTAATCAACAATATAATATATATGTACATCTAGCTATGCATCAAGCATTTAAAGATTACTTGTACTTAATAATAGAAACATAAAATTTACCAAATTAAAAGCCATTCTTTAAGGAAACTGAAGGTCAAGTCTAAAGCCCCAACGGGCACAATTTCGAGAGTCCTGGGTC
Source organism: Parelbella macleannani (assembly GCA_018245755.1). Taxonomy (NCBI): domain Eukaryota; kingdom Metazoa; phylum Arthropoda; class Insecta; order Lepidoptera; family Hesperiidae; genus Parelbella; species Parelbella macleannani. Next base: position 9,423 of record DWEE01002334.1, read on the forward strand.
GTATAATTTACGTTGCATTTAGTTCCATATATGTACGTATACCTCCTATACGTCCTATGTGCGGTTAAACTCTTAACCTCGATCATTTGTTAAAACTAAGAGAAAAAACTTTATCTTATAATAGTATTCATATAGGTATTTTTTCTTTAACGAATATCAATTTGCAATGATTCATACAGACGCAAAACAAAACATTCATCATTTATAAGTAGATCGTATACAACGGCTTTTGAGCCATGAAACAATATCCGCCATTGTTGACGCATCAATTTTCGCTTGGAAAATAGATTATCCCGACAGATTTCCTGCAACAAAGTTATTCCGAATTACATACATCTAACCCCGGCTTCTACTTGAGCTGTCACAGTCTATCAATTTATCTATCGGTCACAAGCATGTAATACGTACCGCCGATGAAAGGCCGTCAAGCTGAAGGACCGTCATAAAAAACACACACGCCACAAGCCGCAACGAATAAAATAATCTCTGTGTTTCTACGATAGTTGTTATTCAAGAACATCGTTAAAAACGAAATTGTCTTTGTTTTTCTTCTTTAACTACTAAAAAAAGACAAAGGAACTGGCCGAAATCTTCTACCTTCTTTGTTTATTAAAAAAAGACAAAGGAACTGGCCGAAAATAGAAAAATATCATCTTCACACATTTCACTTCACCATACATTTATCACAATCTCTGATTACCTCACATATCGAAATCTTAACTCTTGCAGACCATAGTACATTTAAAATATTGACTTCACAAACGATACCTAAACAGAAAAAGCAAACAGTATTGAAACTTCCATAGAATATTAGCTCAACATCTGTAACCTACAATTACCACCAGGTTCACATTGAATCTATTGTTTAAACAAATACGAATGAATGTAATTCTACGTATAAAACACATCACCAATAAATAGCAAAAGATCTTTTAACATAGATTTGAAGTTCAGTTTACCTACCCCGTACTGAACCGTAAGCGTATAATAACTATAAAAATTTAAATTCAACACAAGACTGAATTAACTTTGTAATCTACGCAAATTATATTATAACAAATAAACAAAATTTTATATGACGTATTGTTCTTAATTGTAAGAATGATAAAATATATAATGTTAAAAGTTGAATAATTCCATTCGTTTTCATAAACATAGTTCCGAGTGTTAATCCGTAATGTGGTGAGTCTGCTCGGCTCGAAGGATTAACTGATTACTCTAAAATCCAGACGTAGCTTAATGGCTTGGTTTGCATACACTTGAATTAGTGACCTTATACCGTTAGCATTAAAGCGCTAATTACCTAAAAATTAGAATATTTCCTTGAGAACTCAAACATATACCTATATTATTTACTTAAACTGTCATTACCGCTGTCTTATTTGACTTGATGAATCATGTTTGGCATGTTTGGTTTGTAACGACCGAACCGAAAAATATTGTAATAATAATAAACTGATTTAGCATAACGATTATTGTTTTATTGCTTCGGCGAACACACAGAACAACAGGTCACCTAGTAATATGGGGTCACTGTCGCCTATCTACATTTCCAACACCAGAGGCTTCCACAAAGTTGCCAGTTTTGGGGGCTTTTTTGTCAAAGTACGCGTATAACTCCATTCACAGCGAGGGTCTGTACCTTACAACTCAAACAGCTGCATATAATGTGAAGTTAGTAATCCTACGTTAACATATCATTGTTTAAAAAAATACGGAAAACAGACATGTGTATACTATATATGCAGTTTTAGTACATTTATTCAGGAGTTCAAATAAGAATATTATGTTGATTCAACAATACGTTATACATACAGATGATCTCAAAAACATTTTTTCATATATTCAGTTTATACATTTTTTAATTACGTAAATATGTCGATACACTGCACTTAAAATATAGTGTTAAATGTTCGATGTTTAGTACTCGTATAAAAATCATTATAAAATAATTAAAAGCAAATTCAAGCGCGTTTCTAAAAACAAATTGAATCCCATTTTAATCGCACTTATTAATTGATAGAATTTATACAAAGTCACGAAGCGAAATCCGACAGCGGAATAAATGATTAATGTTAGCATGTTCTCGTATTATCTCAGTTGCGGTTGACTGCTACCCGCGATGGCAGCTCGCTGGTAATGAAAGAGAATTTAATTGTCGGTAATGAAATTACGGTTTTGAATACAGAGCACTGAAATTATAAAACGAAACTGTTCGTGAATACAAAAATTATTTTAAATTCATCTTTTGTGCTTCACTTTTCTCTTTAACCTTTTTTAATTAAATGACACGTACGAATGAAATAATTTGATAG